>KK117248.1:73110-86426 GCA_000611955.2 Stegodyphus mimosarum
TTTATATACACATAAAATGTTTTAAAAAAGTATTGATCTACCTTTAAATCACAAACACAAACCAAGAATTAATCATTCCCCTTCCCCTGCAGCTGGTGTTCCATTATCATAGAATTCTATTCAAGGTAAAATAGTTTTTTTTTTTGGAGGAAGGGGGGGGGAATTCTACTTCTGACATTTTTTATAAAATTCTTATAAAAATTTGATGTGTCTGTTGCATTAAAAAAAATTGTATTTACTTTATTTTTGTGAAACATTAAAAAGCCTATTATAAAATTAATTAATAATTTTTGTCTGTTTTCAATGACTGAAAACTTGAATGAACAATTAATAATAAATACAGGGCCAACTTAAATGCTGGAAATTTTATTTAAAATACTGGAGTCCATTTAATATCTTGTATTGATTTATATACCAAAAAATACAACTCTTTTAAATAAATCATATGGTTATTTGTTAAATATAAATTTAAAGTTTTAATTTTCTAAAAATCACACTGGATAATGAGCATAATGTCTAAACTGGGCCAAAACATTATAGTTCCAATATGCTGAATTTATCAGATTCCTTCAGTTTCTTTGAAAAATATGATAAAAACAGTAATGAACGTACTTGTAAATGAAAGAAAAGATATCGGTCACAATCTAGCAATTCAGGATGTAGATTATTAACCAAATGAATAGCTTCCTGAATCTTTCCATTTTGAATAGCATCTCGAATTTTAATTCTCTCATCTAAGGTGTCCAAGTCCACAGTTGGCTGAATCCCTGATTCAATACGAAATTTTTCAGCAGCACCTTTAAAGCCTTCTGCAAAGTGAATTTTACAATATAGAATAACTGGATATAATGTAGGACAGCTCAGAATCAGTGAAAAAAAAGACTACAACGAAATTTCAGTGCAGTAATGAAGCGAACTGAAATTAGATTCATACATAAAAGACTTATTTAAAAACAGAACTAATTTTTTTAAAATAATGTCATGATTTTTATTTGAAAGAAAAAATTAAAGGTTCTTTAATGCATTAGTTGCACACATAAAAACTTACTTCCAAAAAACATACTGAATAATAATACTTTTCTGCATACAGACAATTTAAAAACCTAAAATGTCTAAAATAATTTGAAAAATTACAATTCAGTTTTTATAAAATTCATATGTACAGTTTATCAAATATTTTGAACAATGAATAAAACATAAAAAGATAACTTTTACCTCATTTTTAATTTTTTATGGCAATTTTATTATATTTAACAAAAATACAATATAAGTCTTAATGCACTTATATTGTATTTTTGTTCAATTAGTCACACTTTGTATGCACTTATATTTGTTAAAAATTCATAAAATGGAAGAATGCAGTGTGCATTACAATTTATGTCAAAATCTGAAATGGTGGCACTGCAGCATAGTATACAAATAAAATAAGTTTAGGTATAAAAAAAGTATAGGTATATAAGTATAGGTAAAAAAAGGGTACTTACGTATTATGACGACTACCTAGATATCTCGCCAAATCCGGCGACCTTTGTATGTTACACAGGTAAGCCTAACATTGGTTATAAGCGGGATTTGAACCTGAGCCCTTCGGCACGGCAGTTGGCGACGCTAACCACTATACTGGTTGGGCGGCTATAAGAAAAGGTTAACCCTAATATAGGTTATAGAGGGCGCTGAAATAAAGAGTATTATCTCGCACTAATCCCGCATTTGCTATTACCACAGCTTCTTTTGGTACATTTACGCCGATTATTACGTTTAGGTGAAACACGTGAAACTTCTTGCGATTATTTTTTCTTTTAACCAGTTTTAAGTAAGTTAACTATATTGTGCTGCCATCTGTTATTTAAAGTTAACACTAAATGCCTCTTAATTTTTTAAAAATTTGTACCCATATTATGTATCAAAAATATAATTCATTTATGTAACTTTCACTGAAGCTTATTCAGAAGTAAGTTTAATAATTGTTAATTATCATTTACAGCAGTAAAAATAAAAAAGATTAATTTTTTCTATTCGTATTTGGTATATCATTTTTTATATGTAGACATATATATATATTCGGGATTTTAGTATTTTAAGTTTTTGTTCTTTTATAATTGGGGCTTGCATTTTTAAAAGAATTTAAATTAATTTGCTTTGATGAAGTTCTTTTATTTAATTTATAAACATAAAATAAAAAATGCCAATGAAGATTTTTATCTCCAAATGTTGCCAAGGTAGTCGTCATAGTATGTAAGTACCAAAAAAAGTATAGGTATACAAATAAAATAAGTTTTAAGAAAAGCTATTTATCCGCATATTTTTAACTGCTTTACATATTTTTGTAACTAATTTATGGTCTTTAATGGTAAGCTAGCTCAAGTCAAATTTGGTTAATAAAGGCTATACTAACAAACAGGGTTGTGAAGTCGGTAGAGAATATGATCGACTCCTGGAATTTTAAACTGACTCTGACTCCATCCTATATATGTAAACATATACACGTGTATTACAGTTTATTTTTTTTAATATAGAAGTAATAGATGCTATAAAAAAACGGATTGCATAGCAAATTATTTATATTAATTAGCATTTGTTATGAAATGGAAAAGCTGGCATTAGTAATTTCTAAGAAACAGTACAGCTTCGGCAAAATGTTTGTTAGAGGACAGTAGAATCCGATTTGATAAACTTCAGAGCTGAAAAGAGACTTTCCACACTAACTTGAGTAAGAGGAAGAGCTGTTACAGTTAGGGCTACTTCTTCTAACTTTTCAGAATAGATTTGTGTAAGTTCTAAAAGAGGTGTCTTGCAAGAGTAATCACATTCTCTATTTCTTCAAAGGCTGTGTAGAGATCTTGTTTGTATTTTTTTTCGTTTTTATATCTAAAGGCTCTTGGTTCTTTATTTTCATCTGCTTTGCCCCAGCCTTTTCAACATTATCCAAATATTTCTTAAAATCTAATTCATCACTGGAAGAGGATGATAGAGACTCAGCTGCAATGTCTGCAGTCTGACTGTCCTGATTTGAACACTCCAGTTGTTCTGAGAATAATTTCATTCACAGATGGCTTTTTTTGCCTTTTTAATTTGTTAATCCTTCAACAAAATTCGACGTTTTGGATCTACATATATTGAATACAGCAAGATCTCATTGTCCAGCAAAGTAGTTTCTCTTTTCTTCATTGAGGAAATGATTCCTTCTGCAATAAGCCTTCCATTTTGAAAAGAACAAACATCACATTCTTCCATTCTCGTCTGCTGTTAATTCTTCAGATTGTAGCTTTTTTGTGACTTTATACGGTGTAGAAAGTAAAATTCTGTAAGATCATTCCACAGTCTTCCTGTCAGCGAAACATTAAGGTTATCTACGTCTTCTAAAACAGCGTTTAATTCTAACAACCTCTATATCATCAAATATTGCGTTGCTTGACCAATAATTGCTTCTTTCCCTGCTCACTTCCTAAGAATTGCATCGATTTTGGAGTTTTTGTGCTATTGCTGTTTACCTAAATTTACCAATGAGATTAAACTACTAAATGAATCAATTTAATCAATAATGGCAAATATCACATCCATCCTCCTCCCTTATATTTATATATTAATATGCCAATAAAATAGAAAATAACTATTTATTAATGTACACAGTCCATAAACAAAAATCATAACTCAATTTGTGGTTCCCCCCCCCCAGATTCAGTTTAATTTTATTTCAAATTCAAGCTGTCCAACAAAAACTGGAGTCAGAGTCAAAGTGTTTTCAGCGACTCCAGCTCTGACTCCTTTTACCCAAAAATCTGCCTAACTCCGATTCCGACTCCATGACTCCGAAAGCCTGCTAACAAACCTACCACGCCTTAATAGAGAATCAGCTGTTTCAGTTTTATAACAACTTCATACTTAGCAAATGAAAATATGCTGATTCCCAAAGACAGTGGTAAAAACTCTCAGGCGATGTTCCAAGGAAACTGGGAGTCCAGCTGATGAAGGACAGTTGCTAGTTAAATCTCACACAAAAGTATGCGAAAGCACAGCTAAGACTACAATGTGAGCAGAATTAGCAGTTACAAGGAAACTGCAAGAATCATGAGACTATCAATAGCACAGTCTGCAAACTGTAATTGCTCCATCAAATCCAAACAAGTAATAGCCAAAAAGGAAGACGACTTGGACCCATGGGCATTGAAAAAAGTTACTATAGTTTGACCGCCTTATCTGCGACCATGAGCGCAAACACGCATGCGCCATTCGGACCGAATTATTCTCAAAATAGGGTGGAAGGATAGGCACTTTCTTTCCTTCCAGCATATCTCTTTCCGGAGAAGAGAAGACTTTCACGTGACCTTTCCCATCGCAACAAGTAATAACATCCCTTTTGGACGAGCTATGTGTTTTGGCAGAATGCCAGCCAGGGTTGCATTTGAGACGGTCGAACTATAATAATCTACTACAAATTCTGAATACCTTTCAAATACAATACAAAATAAATTTTCCATTGCATTTAAGCGTCAATACCATCGTATCAAAAGTATCAAATATACACAAAGGTCAATTCCTACACATACACTTGCAGCGAGTCACTATGTGGTGAATTTTCTGGCATCCCACAACACTGACCCATTTTAGAGTTTTCTGTCATTGTGGCCACTGTGAAAGAAAACTGTATGCTCAGGGCATAATCACTAACTGGAACATAATCACAAACCTTACAAAGCACTTTGAACAGACAAATTAACTATTTCAGTCAGCAACTATGTACAGTTATGTACTATATACAGTTTGGCATTATCCTGAGTTATATTCTACAGAATTTATGTGGTGTCAGTCATTAGGAAACAAAAATCCAATAAAAAAATAAAATATTCTAAGCTGATATGCTAAAAACTACATTTAAATATAGCTTTTGTAGACAAGTTTACTTTGTGAACTGAAATCAATGATCAAATTCCCCTTCTTTTATTACTATTTATGTTACATAACGCATCACGTAAAAATGACTAATTGCTACTGCATAAATTCTATAAAATCACCCCAACTTAGTTTCCTACAGCTTACAATTACAAAATTTACCATTCAAGGTAATGGACTAAAATATGCACTTTACATGTAAAGTAACAAGCACTTACAATAAATGCCCATAATCAAAATTTTTTAAACTTATTTATATTATATTTTTTAAACTTTAATTTTGCTTTTTCTTAACCCAACTTCAAAATTTATTATTATATCATTAAAAAAAAATTGAGGATCAATTGATTCTTTCATATTAACCCTCTGAGTGGCTTGACCAAATTTTTCTCGTCATAATGTCAGTCATTACATTATGGTCATTATGACATTTATTATATATTTTCTTATTATTTAAAATACTTTTTTCCTATACTCATTCCATAAAAACTCATTCTAATGAATGCAAATTGATGAAAACAAAGACTTAAGATAAATAATTATACAAAGATTGCCATTTAAACATAGTTTTTCCCGAAATATCCAAAAAAAGCTATATGTCACTAAAAGGTCTAATCATTAGAAAACATTTTTATAAGAACAAATATTAAATCAAAGTTTGTCTAAAAAAAAATAATTTTTAAGAAAATCTTACTTGTCAAGTAGTCACAAATAGTAATGCACTGAAACAAGTTATCAATACAATTCATTTAAAAGATAATCATGCTCATTAAGCACCATTTTATATCCTATCAGTTAAATATCACAATAAAATAATATACTACAGCAACTGATTTAATATCATGGTCATTAAACAGCTTTTTATATTCAAACCAATTAATGAAAGTTTCTCACGCAATATCACGCAAGACTATTTTTCTTCCAAATTTCTAATATTACTAATGAAGAAATACTTTGGATTCTTCAGATACTGTTAAACAATTAGCTTTTAAAAATAATGAAAACTGATTTTTTTTTTACTAATAATAAAAAATAATATATTTAACTAATGATAACTTAGTAAGATGAAAATATTATATCATGTTCTATTGTATGCAAAGTTTTGTGTATATATGCATGACAGTACAGTATTAGTACCTACTTATAATGTTTCAAGTGGATGATCAAAGCTGTTTATTGTGAAATATTAGGAGCTTAGAAAACAGAGAAAACTGTACTTTTGTAAACTGTCACTTTTTAAATCTTGGTTACAAAAGCATCAAATTCCCAGAAATACTACTAAGCAGTTATAATCATTTGCTTTTTAAGCAGCCATCATTAAAATATGGAAGCATCTTTTGAAAATTATAAAATTGTAAGTCCAGAAAGTGCATAATGTATAAACTCAGATCATGCTTATTAAGCAATTTCATCCTCGAAGCGCAGCCGTACAGCTATACAAGTTTACGAAAACCTTTAAATAATTCATCATGAAATTAGCATACCTGTTACAAGATAATTCATAATTAAACGATTCATATCAGCTCGCTGCATATGCAAACTCCTGATCTTCTCCAGCCATTCGCTTACTGATAAGTCATCTGACTTTTCTATAGCTGTCGATCCTGCGGAAAGAAGAAAATGAAAGGAAAACTTCGTCAACTTGACATTTCATATAAATATAACTAATGAACTATATTACAATCACGCAACCATAAGTTCATGTTTAATACAGTCTAAAATTCCACTTGCAATTTAAAACAAAAAAGAAATAATAATTGAGCATCCAGTTCTTACGCGCTTTGATATGGCTCATGATAACGTAATCAATAAGCTCAGCAGCAGCTAACATGTAATGCGTAGCGAACAATGTTATGAAAATATTAAGAGGAATGTAAAATCAGAAATCAAGAAGTTTTGAACCCCAACATTTTCATTACAAAAAGACAGACAGACACATTAGACAGATGTCTTGTTTTGCATCCGTTAAGTCTTTCTTCCCCGATGGGCGAAAAATCAAGCAATAACAGTTGCTCCTTGATGAAAATTGGCGAGCGAAAATTTGGGGGCAGGAAAATTTGATTGGTCGAAAATAATAGTAGGAATTTAATAATAAAAGAGTATGCTACACGGACACTTGAGAAGTCATTTATAAATCCATTCTGCGTCCCCTGTTATGTTATGCATGTCCCGTATGGGCTTATTCCTGTAATAGATATAGGGGGAAACCCCAAACTGCACAGAATTCCACCCTCAGGCAGATTGTTAACGCTCAGTGGTTCATTAGAAATAACAAAATTCATGAGGAACTGGGTATCCCTGTACTCAGATCCTTCTATTATAAAATTGCAAAAAAATTTCACGAAAGGCAACTTGTCATTAATAATCCTGCAATCAAAATTGCCACTAATGATTTTAATGATTTAGACAACAAAGATAGACCTCTTGCCATACTTAATGTATGGATCATGTAACTTCTGTGCTTATATTAATCCCCACTGTTTTGTAACATTCTATGACATGCATAAAATGTGCTATTGTATTTCATTCATCATGTATAGTTTCTTGTATTTATATGTGTGTCATTGTATCTCATTTATCACACTGTAAACATCCCCTGGGTCATTGTATTTCATCTCCACATTGTAAACTATTATGTTAACATACCTGCATTAGTTACTTGTAACTTTGTTCTCCTTATTCCTGGCACAATCTCTCTCGCACTTGCTCTCTGAATATACTAACTCTTGCCTTTCAGCTTATCCTCACCAGCTCAATGGCTTTCTGGCCTGCAGATATGATACTATACTCACATAAAGCTCAAAAACACAATCAAAAGTCCTTAATTTATACTTAATTATACATACTATTATTATGTATAATAATATTAAAAAAAAGAAAAAACTAAACATAAGATATGGTTAATCTGAAGTCTAACATTCGAAATTTTAAAACTATTCTACATGGGGTAGGGCTTTTAGCCCAGGTACCCTGGTGTACCATAACACCGTTACACTCGGAGTACACATGAGAAGTCCTTCGACAGGGTAAGGGACGAAAGGTTACACCTTGTTCGACTCCCCATCAATTTCATCAAAATTCTTAAGATTATGTTCCAAGTAAAATTCCGCAATACGCTACCAGAAAATACATAAAAAGTGGCGTTCCGCAAGAAAGTGTCCTCGCCCCAAGTCTTTTTAATATCTACACCAACGACATGCCAGTCCAATTAAATAGCAAAATAGTAAAGTACGCGGACGATACCGCAATCCTGACTAAATCAATAATGCCGTAGATAAATTCAATAACGCAGTTAACATAATTGCCCACTACTAAAGCCTGGAAACTGAAAATAAATTCCTCCAAAAGCCAAGTTTTGCTATTTCGAAGATACAAAAAATTTGCTCCAGTTGAAATTATTATCAAAATCAATGATCAACAACTCCCAATTGTCAATAGCACTAAATATCTAGGAGTCAATTTCGACTCGCAAATGCTTTTTAAAGAACACGCAGAGCAAGCCCTCAGCAAAGCCACAAGAGCGAAGATTTCCCTTCTGACGTTAATAGGCCGAAAATCAAAATTAAAGAGAAGAGTATACATGATGCTTATTCGCCCAAACTACCATATGCAGTCCAAGGCCAACTAGATCTGCACAAGGCCAACTAGAACTAGATATCTAGTTGGCCTTGTGCAGTCCCGATGTGGTCAACAGTCTTCAAAAAATACCGCCAAAGGTTTCAAGTATTCCAAAACAAAATACTCAGAGCTATCATCCATGGTCCTTGATTTGTAAGAAACTTACAAATTCATAAAGAACTGAAAATCCACCCAATAGCTGATCAGATAATTACCACAAGCCATAACTTCTTCACAAAAATCGAAAACTCCCAATTTGAACATCTAAAGGAATTAATAAACTACGATCCCACTCTGGTAAATAAAGTTAAACGCCCAAGAGGAATGCTTCCTAACCCCAAATGGTGAATAGTGTAAATAGTGCTTATAGACTTTGTTTTCTTACAAAGATCGATCTTTGTTACCTAATTTTCTCTTACAAAGCTTAAGCCGTGTAAATAGTTGAAATACTAAAGAGACTTCGTTGTACTTACAAAACGTGGACTGTTTTTTGTGTTAAAATTACTGGCAAAGCTCTTAACAGTGTATATAGTGTAAATAGTGTATTCTGCGTTTTATTGATTGTGAATATCAAGATATCCCAACTCCGCACTGAAATGTGCAAACAACTTCAAACTCATTGAATTTAACCAATGGTGCTACAGCTCAAAATGAAATCAAGCTTTCATCCAATTTAATAAATCATGCCATTCGTACTCCCATGTCAGGATTCTATACCATATACCCGCTAAAAAATTTTAATATCTAACTTCAAAACTATATTATAAAGATTTCGCGATGAAGCAGCTTTTCTCCTGGTCAGTACTTGGGTGGGTAACCACCCACGTGACAGGCTCCCACCAATCACCAACTTCTCCGAGCTCGACGGCTCTCCCAGATGAATTTTGCATATACGTGCTGAAACGCACATGTCTAGTTTCGCCTTACGGCGCGGTGTTTATCACCTTTTCTCAAAATTTACCAACGCCTAAGGGCAAATCGCAAACTAAGCAGTTAAAGCAGGTAATCCGCTAAATGCTGTTATCGATGGATCAACTGAACTGAACTGAGACTTGAGAAAGCAAGAAAATAATCCGTCTTCGGTCAATACCAAAAATGGAACATGATGAGTTTATTGTAAACCATATTACAGGTGGAGTTTAAATGCGTCAGAATAGCCAACCAATCAAAATTTCCTGCCAAGTTGAAATTTAGTCGCATCCCGAAAATTGGCGATTTATGGCGTCGCACGCTAGGAGAATACGACCCATGGTCACTGAGTTTGTGCAGTTCTTATTATTTTGGATAACGAAAATTATATAATCTCAATAAACTACATTTTAAATCAAATAATGAAATAGTATAAAAAATGAAATTCACCTTATACCACCTAAGCACTACGGAAAGGAAATATCCACTTACCTTATTTAAAAATTTCAGTGTCTTCAGGGCTTGACACACAAAAGTCCTTAACAGAATCCAAAATCTTTCATCAAACCATTCTAATGGACACTTTATATGGTGAGCATTTGAACTTCTTTGCGACAAACCCATTCAAAGCCATCTGAACGATTTTTACGTTCGACCATACTCATTTCCTTCGTACAAACAGGACACTTGTAATTCCGTTGAATAACATCCAACAAAGTTTCCTTTCTTCTGTCCTCAACCACTTTAAGAAAAACTTCCGCTCTCTCGTTCTTTACACTTCACCACCGGCAGCCATTTTACGATGCACAGCACAGAATTCGCGACGTACTTCAAGCCCTTACAAATGTTTACCCATCAGTCAAATTCACCGCAATCACGCAACCAATCACGTCATAATAATTTCTCCCTTGTTTGGAGTCAAGGCTGTTCTCTGAAAAATATCCCATTTAACTATAAATGGAATAACTACTACAAATGAAACAACAATTTCACAATAAGTGAAACAACATCTTTGTGATAATCCAAGGGGCACCCTTAAATTTTGCTTAACCAATCAAGCTTAGGTGCGAAAAAAAGGTACATAGAAAGGGGTCAATTTCGTATTTCCAAGGAGAGTAAAAAAACAAGTAACTCATTTACAAATCCAACTTGCGTCCAGTATTATGATATCATGCCTTGCATGGGCTTATTCTTGTCGGACTACTAGAATGAAACTCCAAACGGCATAACAGATTCGCCACTGTACACTACGCCAAAAAAAAAAAAAGACAGTTCTACATCTCCCGTTCTACTGGGCCGATTGGCGGAATTCAAGTTGCATTTTTCGTGTCTCGAAAGCGAGACTTAGGATATGTATATTCGATTTATATATAGCATCTTTCTAACATAGGTATTTTGACACAAAATGGGATTTTTTCTGAAATAACATACCAATTTTTTCCATATTTCGATTCTACGACTCAAATTATGCACAAATATTAAATTTTGTAAAATTTGGTGCGAAATTTACGGAGAAATTTAAAAATTTAACTTTTCGCATTTTTTCAGTTTACGCCAAGAATAATTCACTTGGCAAACTTCTTAATATATGGCAACCTATTTTCCTTTCCCTTCCATTATGCAGGAGCGGGAAAAAAAGTCACAGTGTTCCTAGCATTTTACATTGTGCATGAGGGGAAAAAAATAACATCGTTCCTACTTTCAATAATTTTAACAATGTGCCTAAACCACATTTGATGTTATTATCGCTTTGAACAAATATTCCAAATTTCAAAACGCGCCATTATATAAATTCACGTATATCTTCGGAAATTTTGAATAAAAAATCTGATGTGTATACCACATAACTTCCTTGTATGGAATATTAAATTATACGCAATTTTCCTGCATTTCATTTAAACATATTGAATAAACACTTAACGAATTTTGAATTAAATCTACTTCGTCGATAGCTCGTAAATCAAAACAGAATAAATGCAGTCTTTAAGAGTAAATTTTGAGAAATATGAAGATATCCTTTTGGCAACAGATGGCGCTAACCGTTAGTCTAGAGGAGCCTTGGTGGGGGGGGGGGGGAATTCCTCTCGCCGAAATTTCGGACACAGCAATCTTTTTGAGATTCTCCAGTTCTGGCCGTTTCTTAGGCCACCCGTCTTCTAAGCGTTAAAGAATACAAAAAATCAAAGTGCCCGATCATTTTTTGTGAGCCACTGTATATACGAAATTCAATTAACATTGAGAAGCTAAAATTTTGAGACTAAATCGTTTAAAAACTACTCATGCGGTTTTTACAAAACTTGACAGTTTGGCATAATTCGAGGCGTAGTATCAAAATATGGGGTGGGGGAATTGGCATGTTATTTCAGAAAAAGACCGATTTTGTGTCGAATTACCTATACTAGAACAATGCTATAAAAATCTAATACATATCCTAAAGTCGCGCTTTCGAGACATGGAAAACGCAAGTTGAATTTCGTCAATCGGCTCAGTAGAATGGAAGATATAGAACTTACTGTACACAGGTGTGTGTAGTGAGTGTGTTTGGTAAAGCTGAATAGATGTGATAACGGGAAGGGGAAAAAATAATGGAAAGATGAACAGTGTTGTTATGCTTCGTATCAAGGTATTTAGCATGGAACACAAGGCAATATGTATGCTTGCAGCAGCAGCAAAAAGACACATAACATCAGATAAAAATATACAGTATTATTTAAATCGCCAATTTTCGGGATGCGACTAAATTACTTTAGTTAAAGTAACTTCAGCCATTATCGATTCCAACATTTTCATACATTTTTCAAAAAACAGCAGCAGGCAAAAACATAAATCCATACACGAAACGAGGCCACATCAGCGAAAAGAAAACAAAACAAAAAAAAAAGCTTTCAGATTTTACATTACGCCCAAAGCTTTGTGTTTTGTGCGTTACCTTTATTTATTAAATATCCGTTGAGTTCGTTAATCTAAAATTAGGTAAAGTGATATAAAATATGAAAGGGATAATAAAACAAATTCTAAGTTAAAGCTTCCAGACGCCCATATTCGATAGAGGATTACATTATTAAAAATTTGATGGCTCTAGGTAGCGTTGTTTTATCACAATTCAAGAAACATACACAAATACATTTACGCAGATTATTTATTATTTAATTTATTTAAATATAACACAGGACGATAATATTTGGTGGAAACAATTTGAAAAGTGAAACGGACATTTAAAGTTTTCGATGCAAAATGCCAAAACGAAATTAATATCTCTTCTGGGCAAATAAAATAAAAAATATAAAAAAAATTACGAAGTTCATTTATTTAAAATATAAATTACTTTATTTATTAATTTAACTATCTTTATTACTAGTTTACTTATTACCAGTTTACTATCATAATTTATTACTAGTTAATTAATGCTAGTTTAGCACATTGAGGCACACTGTATTTAGCTCATAATTCTAGGAAATTTATTCAAGGCAATGTAGAATAATCGAGCCCTCACATCTGGATATTAAACAGATAGCAAAGAACAACATGAGAAAACAAAATCGATGAGGTATAATATTCAGAGGTAAAAAAATATTTAAACGATAAAAAAAGAAAAAAGAAAAAAAAAATCTGAAAGGTTTCAGATTTTAGATTACGTCCAAAGGGGCGTTTGTTTAACATTTTGTGTGTTACCTTTATTTGTTAAATACCATGTTCTTCGCACTTAAACCATAAAATTCAGTTCAACAGCAATATCGCAAAATAATTTTAAATTCTGCATATCTTTAGAAATTTCGGTACACGCTCTCACGCGCTGGAGATAAAAATGTTTTTCTGTACAACGTTGGTATTGCTGGCTTTGAAATCTTTGAGTTTGTTAATGAAAAATTCGTTAAAGTTTTAGAGAATATTGTTACGAA
>KK117248.1:86619-128126 GCA_000611955.2 Stegodyphus mimosarum
GCAACAATTGAAAAGTGATACACCGTTTTTGTGTTTCCGACGCAAAATCGCCTTTGGACTAAAAAAAAAATCAGGGACGGAAGTACTACATAAGATGGTGTATTTCGTGTCTAAAATACACATATATTTTAGATATGTAAAATACACAAACACATTTCAGCCGCTTCACAATCCTTTAGTGAAACTTGTACGTGATTTCAACATATTCACATTGATCTTATCGGCCCACTTCCACCTTCCCATAGATTAACATACACAGTCCAGTCACATTAATGTGACCATCTGTCAAAAGCCAGAATAACCACCTTTCGCAGAGCGGACTGCTGCGAGACGTGCAGGAAGAGTCACATAGGTCCCTGAAGGTGTTCTCTGGGATGTTGAGCCATGCCGACTCTAATGCCGTGGCCAGCTGCGCTAGATTACGCGGTTGAGGATCCATGGCGCGAACAACTCGATCGAGATGGTCCCACAGATGCTCGATTGGGTTTAAGTCAGGTGAGTTTGCTGGCCAGGGGAGGACGGTAAACTCATCCTGGTGCTCTTCGAACCACGCACGTACACTGGCAGCTGTATGGCACCTCGCATTGTCCTGCTGGAAGATGCCATCATCCTGAGGAAAAACAATGCGCATGTAGGGGTGAACATGGTCCGCAAGGACAGATGCGTACTTGTATTGATCCATTGTGCCTTCCACAATGATCAGTGAACCTAGAGAATGCCAGGAAAACATTCCCCAGACCATAATGCTCCCGCCTCCAGCTTGGACCGTTCCGGCAATGGTTGCAGGGTGGTTCCTTTCAGAGGTTTCACGCCTTATACGCCAACGTCCATCTGTCCGATGGAGCATAAAACGCGATTCATCCGAAAACGCAACCTGTCGCCACTCAGTGGACGTCCAGCTGCTGTACTGGCGTGCAAATTCTAGCCTTCGCCGTCGATGAACAGCAGTCAGCATAGGTGCACGAACCAGGCGTCTGCTTCGGAGGCCCAGACGCAGCAATGTTCGCTGAATAGTACTTTGGGAGACACTTTTGGTAGCCCCTTGGTTCATTTTGGTGGTCAGTTGCTCAACGGTAGCCCGTCTATCTGCCCGAACGCATCTCCGCAACCGTCGTTCGCCTCTGTCATCTATGGCCCGTGGTGCACCACATTTGCCACGTCGCTGATTTTGGACAGTCCCATTTTGCCATGCACGGTACACTTTTACCACGGCGGCACGCGAACAGTTCACAAACTCAGCCGTTTCGGAAATGCTTCCACCCTTGGCCCGAAAGCCAATGATCATGCCCTTTTGGAAGTCGGATAAATCGCTTCGTTTCTGCATTACGCCAACGATTGAAATGTTTTCCGAAGCCCTCACACACCCTTTATATACGCTCAACTTCACTGTCCTGCCACCTGCCTTCTGTGATTGGTTATTTAACTCTGACATGGAAAGTACGTGGTGGTCACATTAATGTGACTGGACTGTGTATTGCTTAACAGCTATCGATCGGTTCACTTCATAGACTGGAGCTAGAAAACCGTAGCCATCATCGATGTTCCCATATGTGTGCTACCCATGGAGGTTAGAATTTCTATTCTAACCTCTATGGTGCTACCAATCTACGATCTAACTAACCCTAATTTAGGGCTAAGTGCTGCACGTGCTGTGTGCCATTTTCATCGAAGCTTGTCTCTAAATGCATAATAGTAAAAGCATACTGATTGTCGTGCTACAATCTATTTCATTTTCTAATTAATTTAAATTTAAGGAATTTATTTATGAAAAATATTTTTGTGAGTAATTTTGCAATCGTCTTGCCAAACGTGTTATTGCTGGATAAGATTTGTTGGTTGCAGCTAATTTAAGTTACTATAAGCTTGTAATTTAATTACTTACTGATATTTGATTATTTTTCTCTTAATTGCGCGGGATTGTCGAACCGTATAGTTACCGCCAAGCTATAGCTGTCAGGTTATAGTCAGCGGCCTTACGGTTCTCCACCTGCTCATCTGTCTGTGAGAAGTACCGTCGTGTGCGGGCCTCATTCCAGGGCGCACGTTATTGTGAGCGCGTGGGAGCAGGATTTCTATGCTTCTTTTGCTGACTGACTGAAAATGGACGTGGACTCGGATACGGCTGACAAGGTTAGCGCGCTTAATGATTTAATTAAGAATGAGCAAGCGACCGAACTGCAAATACAGTTCAGGGATAGATTAATAAACTACATTAAGAAACACAATGGAAATGTGGACGAGTTAGTGGCACAATGTGAATTGATAGGGGTAACAAAGCCATCTCCTGAAATAAATACAATTCCACGAAAACGTGCTAGGACGGTTCACAGTATTAGTAACACACACGAACATAAACTTAGTAAACCCATGATACCGGTTTCCAATAGTTTCTCGATATTAGGTGAAAATATAGAGGCTTCGGAAGTCGAAGAGGTAGCGATAGAATCTAATATTCGCGAAAAACTCGCTAATGTGAATCTAGATGTTAGCCCCGCCCCCATCGTACAGGGCAATAGGGAGGATCAAGGATCAAGGAAGTGCAATTTACGGAGTTCATAGGCAATTGCGCCTTTACCTCCACATCATCTCAGAAATTTATATCATCAAAAAGAGGGGATTGTCTAATACGGTAAAAATTTGGTAAGCCGAAAGACTTGGAAAAAATGCCTTCGCATTGAGAAAAAAGGTAAAAACTCATGAAGGTCTTAATTTTGAGCCTAAATAAGGGCCGGAATAATTTAGAATAGGGGCAGTCATCATAAAAATTTTGACTAGAAAAATAAAAGGTGAAGTTTCCTTGAACCTTGATAATCGTGTAATAGCAACCGTCAGCGTAAAGAATACGTAGGGGGGCGGGATCATTAAAGACCCTTTCCGCTACGCGTCCTTTGGGAGGGAGGGGGGGACCTGGTTACAGGTCGAAAAAGTAGTTCTGTCAGTGATCAGCTGGGAGGGAGAAGTTTTCGTTTTGGACCGCTATTCAGTGCGGTGTTTAAAGGGTCGAAAATGACGTTGTTAAACTTCTGAAAGGTTTCCTTCTTAAAGGAACATAAGAATCTTATCAGTGAATTTCAAGTTCATGTGCACTCTTAAGCGCACGCTATAACTGATAAGTAGAATAAAAAGAGTTATTTGTTTCTTTAAAGAAATAAAGTTTAAGTCTCATTACTTGAATTTATTTTAAAATATTAATTCAGTCCTCTTAGACTGTGATGTTTCTTGTTAAAGAAACTTTAAAAAAGGTGGTTCCTCAGGTTAATGCTGTGTGCATTAAAGAACTCTAGAGGCGGGGGGGTAAGGAACGAGAGGTAGTTATTCACATGGACGTCCGTGTGCTCATACCTAGCCCGTTTAAATGGGATAATTGAATATTCCGGATTAAGGACCGCACGCGGCCTTTTCCGGGAAGAAGCAACTGCAGGATCATATACGGGTAGCATATGTAGCACAGGATTAGCAACATGTTGAATATTTTTGAAAAATTTTTCCGAAAGTCGCTGTATAAAGCGATTAATGGGCATAATTTTGAGATCGTTATGAATTTCTTCGTTCCTTACGAACCACGGAGCTTTAAGTATTTGCCGAAGCAATTTTGATTGAAAAATTTGAACATGTTTTCTGTTAGTCAGTGCAGATGGGCCCCAGATGGGGCATGCATATGTTAAAACAGGCCTTATCATAGATTTGTAGAGCAGGATCTTGTTATCAAGTGACAGGTCGCTATTCCAAGCGAAAAAGGAGCGTAAATTGGTTTTGACAGCTGTTGCATTCGCTATTATTTTGCGAATGTGAGGCTGCCAAGTTAATTTGGAATCTAGTAAAACACCTAGATATTTATACGAAGACACCCAGGGAATGGGTTCACCGAAGAGTATTAAATTAGGTAGACTTGGGATATTTCTTCGGATGAACATAGTGGCAGCACATTTTGCGACATTAATTTTGATTTTATACAGACCGAGCCAGAGTTCTAAGGCTGAAAGGTAACTCTGTAATTGCGAGATTACCTGGAGGGTGTTGGAGTGTTGTGAAATGATGGCTGTATCGTCTGCATATAATGCAAGATCGATATTTGGGGCCTTAGGAATATCATTTACATATAGGTTAAAGATTGAAGGTCCTAGGAGACTACCTTGGGCTACGCCGGCATAGATCGGGCGGGGAGAGGAGAATTCGTGGTTAACTCGCACGCGGAAACTGCGTCCTGTCAAGTACGAGTTAATAATTTTAATAAGGTGAGCCGAGAAACCAAGCCGCATGAACTTGTATATAATTCCGTCATGCCAAGTCCTGTCAAAGGCTTTGGCAACGTCTAAATAGACGATACCAGTCTTCTCTCGCTTACGAAAGCCTTCGTGAATGAATTCCACTACACGGAGTAACTGGTGTACCGTGGAGTGTTTAGGTCGGAAGCCGAATTGTTCCGGGATTAATAAATTTTGATCCCGACAGAATTCATTCAGGCGATTAAGTAAGACAAATTCATAGATTTTTGAGAGAGAAGATAACAGACTTATGGGTCTGTAATTGACGGGTAAATTTAAATTTTGTCCCGGTTTTGGAATGGGAACGACTGCTGCAATTTTCCAGCAGTCGGGAAAATAGCTTCTCCTGAGCATTAAATTAATAAGTACAGTAATCCATATAATAAACATTGGGGGGAAGTTTTTGATCATGCGATTCGAAATAGAATCTATGCCAGGTGTCTTGTTAGGTTTCAGTTTATCAATAAAAACCATAACTTCAGTAGGATCCGTAGGTCGGAGTTCAGATGTGATGGGTTGTGTTAAAAAATCTTTAACCCGTGCTTGTATGCGCCCCTATGTAACCGGGCGGTTACAGTAGGAGTCGTGGTTTGGAGTGAATTGTGTTGCAAGACTGTCGGCAATAACCTCAGCCTTTTCTGAGTCTGTGTAGGCCATCTGTGCGCCATCGGCCGTTTGAAGGGGCGGAATGGGAGTTTTATGTTTGCGTAATCGGGCGGCTGCGCGCCAAATCGATTTGTCTTCAGTCATTAGGGACTCAATGTACGTTTTCCACTCCGCTTGTTTTAATAAGCGGGTTTCAGTCCTTATCTCGTTCTGTATCTTGCGAAATTGGGCACGGATATTGGGATCGCGTGTCCTTTGCCAGATTCTTCGCAAGTAGTTGCGCTGCTTAATTTTGAATTTAGTCTCAGGTGGGAGCCTGACACCCGGATGTTTAAGTGGTTTTGAAGCCGCAGCTCTCGCTTCTTTTAGTAAAGACTCCAAATTTTTAATATACCTGTCAAAGTCCGAATTGCTGGAAATTTTGATGGGAGGGAGTGCTGTTTTTTCCAAAATAAATCTAAAATCGTCCCAATTTGTTGAGACTTGCTCCTCTAATTTTGAGTATCGATTTTGAATATCTAGGGTAATCAAAACAGGGTAGTGATCTGAATCCAAGTCCTGAATCACTTTAATATCATGCCGAAAATGTATATTATAAAATGCAGCCAGATCTAGAACTGCGGGGGACCCTCTTGCAGGGTAATAAGTCGGGAGGGTAGGAGCTATGATCTGTACATGGTTACTCTGGCACCATGAATTTAGACTAATACCATACCTGTTCCTATTCGGACAAAACCATGCGGTATGGCGTGAATTTAGATCACCAGCAATTATTAGATGATTTGAAACATTTAAAAGTTTATCAAAATCACTGACAGGAAAAGTTGGTCTTCCACGTGCTGTTGACTGTGGAGGTAAATATGCTGAAGTTATTGTCAGCGGGGGAGAATTTTGAAGGAAAATTTTGATAATAGTCGCTTCCAAAATATTTAAATCAGGGGACGGTATCAAGTGATGCCTTAGTGAACGCTTCACATAGATACAAGTGCCACCACTGGGATTTCTGCTCTGTGACACCCTGTCAGTATTATAAATGTCATAATTCCCAATTTTGGGAGTATTCCCTGGGGTAAGGTGAGTCTCTTGGACTAAGAACACGTCAATATCATGCTCTACTACAAAATCACGAACTTCGTGTATTTTTGATGTTAAGCCATTGGCATTCCAGGTTCCAATGATCAGTTCTCTGTTGGAATTTGAACTGTTTTGTACACAATTGAATTTTAGGCCGTTAAATATAGGTTCATCACTGAAAAACAGAAGACATGGGTCTAAAAATGCCGAATTAGTTTGAAAGCTCAACATAGCTTTCATACAAATAAAATGCCCTCATTAAAGCATCTGCTTGCCTGAGTTTAGGCATTGCTTTTTTGAAGGCTAATAGCAGAATATGCTTATCTACCGCGGGGTCGCGGGAGATTTCAATTAAGCATTTTAGTGTAGAAGAGAAGACATCTTCAGAATCTGTGCTACACTCTGCTGTGGCTGATACTGCTGGGGCTGCAGGGGCTTCTGCAACCGGCAGTCTTGGATTCGTGGATTTGAATCCGTGCTCTGTGGTGTTCTTCACCATCTGTGCATAAGATGGTGAGCTGACGTTGCTTGAAGGAGCAGGCATGGGACGTCTTGTCTCAGCTGTTGCTGGGGGCTTAGTAGACCCCTGAGGGGGCTGTCGGAGCAGCTGCCCTAGTCTTATGCGTGGAATTTTTACCACGGGTCCGTTTATTACCTGGGTAACGGGGACAAGATTTATAAGATGCTGGATGATCTCCACCGCAGTTGCAGCAAGTCGCGGGTACATCTAAACCTTTGGGACACTCCCGTGCCCAATGGGGTCCAGAGCATCTGACTCAACGGATTGGAAGGGTGCAGAGTTCCGAAGAATGGAAAAAGCCCTGGCACCGAAAGCATTGAGTAGGGCCCTTGCGGCCGCGATAACGCTCAGCAATAGGGAGGAGGGACCTAATAGGGAAGAGACCAATCAGAATGAAGTCTCTGATATGGATACTACAACTCAGGATCAAATGACAAATCAAGCCACACAAGAGGGTGTGGAAAAAGAATTTATTAAGAAATCGCGTTTCCCGCCTATTACTGCAAAAGCCAACAATGTGCTATGGCAAAATATACTTAAGGCAATGAAGGGACAAAACATTGAACCGGACTGCAAAAATGGCCCGAAGGGTGTTAAAATCTTTGCAAAAAGTGCTGAGGAATATAGAATTGCGGTCAGAATTCTGAGAGAAATGAATGCGGAATACCATTCATTTACACTACCAGAGGATAAGGACCTGAAGGTAGTAATATGGGGACTTTTCCGAGATTCGGAACCCTCTGACATACAGGAGGCCTTAGTTGATATGAATTTTAATATTATATCTGTGAAACAAATGACTCGCCGAAGGAAAGGTGAGGTCACTAACCTGCCTTTGTTTTTGGTCACTTTGCCAAAATGCCCTAAATCAAAAGAAATTCATAACATTACACATTTATGTGATTTAGGGATCGTTGTTGAGGATTACAAAGGGCGTTCTGGCACCCTGCAATGTTACAGGTGCCAGGGTTTTCACCATACACAGACTGGGTGTAACTATGCTCCAAAGTGTGTTAGATGTGGCGAGGGTCAATTTTCATTTAAACGCCCCCATAAAAATACCAGTATTCAGCCTAAGTGTGCCAACTGTCAAAATTCTCACACCTCGAATTTTCGAGGTTGTGGGAAGTTCCCCCAAAAAACGGACGGAAAAAACAAAAATTTATCCAAGCAGAGTAGTGGAAAATAAGTCGTATGCGCAGGCACTCTGTGCTGGTATTTATAGGGATACTACAAATGAAGCTAAGACTGTGTTTGAAAATCTAGCCGAACTAGTTTCGGTATTAAAGAGCTCAGGGCTCATGCTATCACAAAAATTAGGAGTTAACTCCAGTATAAGTAATGCAAAACAGACCTCTATTGAAACCAATAATGAGTAAATACACCAATAAAGGATGCCCAATTAAACTAGGAGTTTGGAATGCGCACAGCATTCACGATAAGCTTGTGGACTTCCACAATTTTGTTTATACTCATAGTATCGACGTTATGTTGGTCACAGACACGCATGCAACTCCCTGCATGCGTATTAATATACCTAACTATAGGACGTATAGGTGTGATAGAGAGTCACCGAGGAGGTGGAGCTGATATTTATGTTCGCAACTCTTTGCAGTCTTGCCTTATCAAAGAGGATAGGGAGGATGGACATGAACTAGTCATGGTCTCGGTTACACTGACTGACTATGGAGTCATTTATTTTGGCTCATTTTATAATCCACCTGTTACTAGGTTAAATCGACAAATTTTAGAAACTATCTTCAACGAGGATAAGCCTTATATTATCGCAGGAGATCTCAATGCGAAGCACACCGAGTGGGATAGTAGAAAAACTAATCTGAATGGTAAGGTCTTGTATGAATATTTAAATAATTTTCCAATTGCCCTACATATACCAGATGAGTATACTTATCGGCCGTACATACCGCAATATGCTGATTTGCTGGATATTGTAATGACTAATACTTCGATTCCCATGTTTCTGGATGTAAAACATGAACTCACCTCAGACCACGTTCCAATTGTTGCCACACTTGGAATTGAGAAGAATAAGGAACCTGACATGATTCGCACTACTGATTGGAATCTGTATCACGATATTTTATCTCACAATCCGCCAGTTATTAAGGAATTATCTACCAGAAAAGATATTGATGATGCGGTCGAGTGCTTCACGACTGCTATTAAAAATGCAATTGAGGACGCCTCTAGGCTAGTAGCTAAAAATAATCAATATAGAATACTTCCTCAAGAAATAAGAGACCTTATTAGGCAAAGGAATAGATTAAGAGAGAGATGGCATCTGACATGGAGTCCTGCCATTAAGCGTGAAATAAGCGACCTCAGTAGAGAAATAAAATGCAGGATTGCCGTACATAAACAGGAGACATGGGATGAAAAACTCAGAAGTCTTAATCCAATGGATGGTTCTTTATGGACTTTTATCAGAAATCTCAGGAAGCAAAATACATGTAGTAAGCCAATTTTTACTGACACCCAGGTAGCAATTACCAACAAAGACAAGGCTGCAGTATTAGCTAATCACTTGCAGGAGCAATTTTCTCCAAATAGGAAGCCTCGTGATGTACAATTTGCATATGATGTATGTTATGAGGTTTGGGACTGGATGAATTCGCCAACGGTGAGGAAATTTATGGCTAACGCCACTCCCTTGGAAATCAAAGATATAATCAGCAAATTAAGAATTAAAAAGGCTCCAGGATTGGATCGAATAAACAATACTGCACTTAGGAATATGCCGATGAAAGTTATAGTTAAACTAACGAGCGTTCTTAACGCCTGCTTACAACATTGCTACTTCCCTGATAGCTGGAAGATTGCTAAAATCATACTTTTGCCTAAACCAGGAAAGGACTGCACACGCCCGGAAGGATTCAGGCCAATTAGCCTACTCTCAGGGTTAGGTAAGATTTATGAAAGACTAATTTTGACTAGATAAAGGCCATATTTGGATCTACTGCCTCAGGAACAATTTGGGTTTCGACGAAAGCTCTCGACTACAAAACAGCTAGTTAGATTGGTGGAATTTTGTGGCCAAGCCCTTCATAACAAGCAAAATGTCGCGCTCCTCATGCTAGACGTGGCGAAAGCCTTCGACCGCGTCGGGCATGAGGGACTAATCTACAAACTAATGAAAATGCCGATTGAGAGGGAATTGATTCAAATCATTATGTCCTTCATTACGAATAGAAAATTTACTGTCCACATTGGTGAGGAGGTATCCAGTATTAAGAAAATAGAGGCCGGAGTCCCCCAGGGCTCTATTTTGGGACCAATCCTTTATTTATTTTAAGTGGCAGACTTTCCCAAGGCTAATTTAGATGTGAACCAATTTTTGGGCTGCTATGCCGATTGACACGGCGCTTGCTGTGAAGTCTATTAATGCAGAACATGCAGTCAAAAAACTGCAGGATTTAATGCCCAACATAGAGAAATGGTGTACTAAGTGGCGAATCGCCATTAATGCCAGCAAGTCAAACCTTTTAATCATCAGGCGTAAGCACAGACGTACTCAGATTACCAGAAAGTTGCTCCTTTTTGGAGAAACAGTCCCACAAGTGCGTAAAGCCAAGTATCTGGGCGTAATGCTTAATGAAAACTTAAACTGGGATGATCATGTCAAAGAGATCAAAAAGAAAGTCTTTGCAGTCGTCAACAGTCTTTACCCACTACTAGGTAAGTACTCCTGTTTGGACCTGAGACAAAAAAGGCTTGCCTACGTCACCACAATTAGGCCAATAATCTCTTATGCGTCGCCGGCATGGAATACCGCATCGAATAAAAATATTCAAGCCTTACAGATCACTCAAAACAAGGTTTTGAGAGTCATTACAAATGCGCACTTCTATGTGCGTAATGATACATTGCACAAAGATTTAAAGCTACCCACAATCGAGGAGTTCCTGCAAAAGTTGAACAAAAATTGCTACAATAAGGCCGTCTGTTGTGAGCATTTATCAAACATGAATATCTTTTCATATATGCCTTTAGAAGATGTGAAATTGCGACCATTTGCAGCTCACCTTTTCGGTGATTCGACGTTCCCCACCTAATCTAGTTATTACTGTATCTGATCAGTCACACTTATTTCTATTTTGATTTCATATATTCCCTTTTATGAGTTACCCGTCTAGGTTTATTTATTAAGATGATCGCTCGCCTTGTCAGCTGTGTTTGTTTGCTGGTCGTGGAGCTCTGCTCTGTGTCTACTTGGCCTCGGATGCCTCTGGCTTCCTTCCTTTCTCACTTCCTTATCTCCGACTAATTGATGATCGATTTTAGTGATAGGCCTCTGGCGTAAGTCTTATTGCGCCGGATAAACTACCTTATTTGGTGGTATTTCGGCAATATGGATAATCAGTCAGTTATTCAAGTTACAACGATAGCGGATGCCTTCTATGCCAAATGAATCGCTCGCTTTGTGTGCCAGGTCCTATTACAACTGATCAAGGACGTCAATTCGAGTCTTGTTTACTTAAGGCTCTAACTAAACTCCTAGGCGTACAATGAAGGGCCCATTTGCTTATCTTTCCCAAAACAATCACTTAATTGAGCAATTTCACCGTCCTTTAAAATCAGCATTGATGTGTCACGACACTCAATGATGATTTTTAAGGGACAGAAGTTTTACGAACTGTGCTGTTTGGTTTGAGAACAGCTCTCAAAGAAACTATCGGTTGCACTCCCGCTGAATTTATGTACGGAACTGCCATTAAACTCCCAGGTGATTTTTTTCGACACATCGAACAACTTCGAAGTTGCACGCAGCAGCTTAAACCAAAAGCAACTGGATCACATACAGCAAAAGCAGCGTTTATTCACAAAGATTTAAAAACGTGTTCACATATGTTTGTGCGACGTGATGCAGTAAGACGGTCCTTTTAAAGTTCTCAAACATGGAGAAAAAGTGTTCAAATTATCCATTCATGGAAAAATTGTTTCGGTCTCAATTGATCGGGTGAAACCAGCATTTCTGTTGAATACCGACATGGATACTCGCTCTGCTGATACTTTGAAACCTAAATCTGCTCATCACGCTAAACCAAATATTCGTCAAATTCGTTCGGGCACACATGTGCATTTAACTGATTTTTATGTATCATCACGATGATACTGGAGGGGATGTATGCGCCGGACCACACAGAGATGAGCAACTCGTGCGTGCGGTACCCGGAAGTCATTGTTTCCAAGCTTTTATGACGTGCCAGACAACATGGTCCGACATCTTAGAAGCAATAATTCGTTCCAGTTGGCAGTCCAACAGACATAATTTCACGACTAATGTCAGATCTTTTCCTCTGATATCTTTCCAGATAACGAATCAGACGATGTAAAATACTACTGAAAAATTAAGTAGGCGTGGCTAATTCAGTCTGAATTTTTTTTTCCATCGGAACATTACGTCAGAAGGCTCCTGAACTCTCGACTAGAGAAACCTAGAATACTCTTGAGCTGTCGACCAGAGAGACCTTCACTTGCAGGCTCCTCACGTTACAAGGACTAAAATTCACTTCAATAACTTTTCTATACTATTCATTAATTACACTTATTTATAAAGAGCTTCTCGCAATTGTAATAAATATGTTTTGGGTTTAAAATACAGTAAGAATTACGCAACCTCACAAATGCACCAATCATAATCCGACTCCATAAATTAAGGAGTTAAATGCGCTACCTGCCGCAACCTACCACACTAGTAACACACAGTCGCCCACACCAATATGGAAGTCTGCCACTATTTTCTAGAACACAAAGCTGTAAAATTTCGTCAATAATATGCCCTTTTTTTAAAAAAAAATTGTCATCGATCAATATTTTTTATAACAGTCTGTATAACAAAGCTCTTTAGAGCATATTAACACTAGCAAACTTTTTTTCTAAGCTGATTTTTCATTTATAGTTATGTACAAAGGCAAACTGTGTGCTACTTCTGAATATGATCTCACACATTATGCTTGTTTTGCATCCAAACAAAACAGAAATCATCACTTTTCCATAATATCTATTGCAAAGCTAGTGTGCAAACAACTGGGTGAGAAAAATGCATAACAATGCTTCAAATAATTAATAATTTGTCAAATAAGTACAAAAGTCTCTAGCTTTCATTTATGATGGAATAACATATCTCATAAGTCACTCAATGTATGCCAGAAGCTGCCACACATTACTTTCTTCTTAACATTACCTAATCCATCCCATAATCGAGGTTCTAAGACATGTTTAATGGAAAACTAAACAACGGGACTTCATTTCCTCACTTTATATTGCACAATTTGATACTTAACAATAAATTTATAAAAAAATAAATGTCATTTTCTAACCACAGTTTAAGTTTCGAGTTATATAAAACATGTCTGAGTAAATCTAAATGAAACCATATGAGACCCTCTTTCTAAAGAACAGAAATATTAACTTAAACACAAAACCTGTTTTCTTGTAATAAATAAACAAACAAAAACAAAGCTTTGCAAATTAGATACAAATTTAACAAAAAGCTTGTAATGATAATGATTCAGGAATAATGTGAAACTGCAAATAAGAATTAACTGATAAAGATAAATGGTAAGTTGTCAACATTTATTCAGTTTAGTAAAACGTTTTGTAACAATAACTGATATATATTCAAAGAAGAAAGTTTTGGCACAGGATGTAAACAAACCACATGAAATTTTTAATCTCCATATTATTATTAAAAATCTTTAACCAGTACAGTTCATTAATTAACAAAAACAAAGCAATAATTTTAAAATATTTTCTACAATAATCATAAATATAATATTAGTTATGCTAATATAAACAATCCTACATTTAAATCTTTTCAACATTTTTAAATGCAAACAGTATAACATATCAAAAAACAATTTTGATTTTTGTAGGAACCAAGTATTTTTTCTTTAAAAGTCTAAAACTGTCATTAATAAAGCTATATTACACATAGAAATATTATATGATATTTAATCATTTGAAAAGATCAGCCAGTTATTAAATTCTTTTAATCAAAGCAAATTTTTGAAAGATTTCAAATAGCAAACCAATAACATAAATATTGAAGTTATTCAACTACTAAACCACAACACAATTAGAATAAAACTTTTTGAAAATAATGATATACTAATCACTGTATTGTATCAAGCAAGTATATTCTTAAAACACGTGTTCAGCTTATGAGGAAAATAAAAAAAAAAAAAAAAAGTTATGATAGTTAAATACTTAGCATCATGATGAGGCTAAAGTTATGTATTTAATAAATCTTGAAAACCATATAAAATTACAGTAGTTAAACATTAAAATAATCTTCATATTATATAATTACAGATAGTAAAAGTACGGTTATAATTCAAAGTAATTATGACAAAGAATACTCATGAACATAATACATGAATTTCATATCTTACATTTAGACAAAATATAAATTCACTTATAATGGCACATAATAAAAACATATAGTCAGCATTTTTTATGATAAAGCTGAAAATAATTTGAAGAAATAAGAGGAAAAATACAGTTTCAAATCTATAGGTAAATTCCGCAACATAAACTAAAACTAGAAAAGTATATTATAAAAACAACAAAAATATGAAACAAAATGTATATAAATTTTGTTTTGAGTGAACACTGAGATTTAATACCACAATGAAAAGCTCGTTATAACAAATATATGTTAAAAATAAAGTTTAAACCAATAATTTTGATTTTTTTTTTTGTTTTTAGGTGAAAAACATAATATTGCAAGACTTAAAACGAAAAAAAGAATCATAAACATATCTTTTGTACAAAGGAATGCTGAAATATCAGAAGTTTATTAATTTTTTTTATGTTTCTTCAAGCCCCTATTCATTTTTTAAATCAGAAATTGATCAAAATTAAACAAAAAAAAAAAAAAAAAAAGCCACACTAATTCTAAGTCTTCAGTGAAAAGCACAAAAAATTTTCACAACATCTAAAGACTTCAGACTTTTGACAAAATTAAAATATGCAAAGGTTGTTCCAGTAAAATACTGCACAGCAGGATTATATGTTGAGGTAAGTACTAGTTCTAGCAAACATAAATTTGAAATAATTCTCAGTTAAACAACTGTAAAACATGCATACGAACAAAATAACTACATATATTTCACACAACTCTACATTTTTTTGATTAACCTACTATTTTTACAATGTGACAAGCATTGCAAACTCAGATTTTTTTTTTTAACTTACTAGAAAATAAGATTTTAACCATTTCAAGAAAACAAATAAAAACAGAAAAATAACACAAAAAGACCATGGCAAAACTTTTCCCATGAGTTAACAGTAAATTTTTCACAAAACAAAATGCCACTATATTAATGCTTAAAAAGAGCTTATTTTCTTAAATGTGCATTTTTAGAGTGGGTAAACTAGTCCCAATGCCAAAATATAAATATATTTGTCCTAATGTAAAAATACAAATATACATTAAATATAAATATATTTGTAAGAAAGAGATCAAATGCAATATCCCACAATTTTTCAGATCACGTAAAAATACATAACGGTTCAGAAGACCTGGAAACTACGAAAATCTTTTTAATTGTACAGTGAAAAATCCCGATGTCCAATACCTAGACTACTATAATTTCTTTTAAAATTTTATTTTTATGAAAAGGGACAAAGAGTTAGATTTAGAGAACACAGTCTCACTTTAGCATATACTTAAAGCTTCATGCATGCACAATTGACTTTTTTTTATAAAAAAGCATGTAGAGGAATTCTTTATTTTGCTTTGGCACTAAATAAAATTTCTCCATGTTGAGGAAACACAATCATTTATTCGCATAATTGTGTACGATGAATAATTTGCCTCTGTAGCAGGCTTTTTGACTAGCATGCATCCCAAACTGAAAAACTACCAAAGTTTATTTTGATTTAACACCTACTGAATAACTTATAATCCTTGATACCGATCCAAAGAATTAGTTCTTGCTTACATCATATAACTATCAACTCATGGTAGTTGGAAAAATGAACAATATTCTAAAACAATTTTTTTTTTAATATTGGTAACTGAATACAAACCAGCATGGTAACCCTTTATGCTGAAAATACACTTGGCAATAATAACAAACTTCAGCCAATTGTACTGCGATGTTGAAGAGAAGAAATTTAACAAATATTTCTTTCCATATGCGAAAAATAGGTTTTGTACATGATATTTATAGGCCAAACGATTTAATGTTGTTTGAATTAATAACAAGTAATTTGTTATTCAGATAAGCTAAGCTTTAAGTATATGTGGGAATTTATCTGTTCAGGATTTAGATAAGCCTTAAGCATATGCGGGAAACAGATGTAAGTATAATATATAACTTAATTAATATAATTCAGGCTCAACTTTCCTAGCACACATTAGAAACAAGATAAAAGATTAGCAGAACAGCATGTCTCTAGTCACTGGTCTCATGATACATCATCAACAGTGTATAGCAAAGACTAATGATAAAGTTGTATGATGGTAGCAGGCATGAATCTGAAGGTTTCAGATATCTCATACAAAAAGCAAAATTTTCCAATTAACAGAATTTGTGAGAAGCATAAAGAAGTGGTAATAAATAAAGTTGCTGTAACAGAAGTTTTCCACAGCAATGAAAATGCTCCAATCAGCTAACAAAGGCAAAATCTGTATTTTGCTTCTAAATCCAGCAAATATCACTATCCATAGTGAAGAAAAAATGTTGCTGATAATAAAAAAATTTTGATTGGCAATTTAATGGAAATTCTTGACATGACAATTACAGGACTTGAACAATATAATTTAGTGACTAAATAAGAAATTATAACCATTTATGAAATTAAAGAGAAAGTATTAACATATATACACAAAAAAAGTAACATACATTGAAAGAAATGTTTAAAGCAAACAACTAAATATAGAATTATTTATTTATTTTTTGGTAAATTTTGATTCCCTTTAGATCATAAATGTTTCATTATTTCATACTTTTAATTTTATAAATCTCACACAACTACATTTAAACTGATTATCTAAAATCAGGAAAATTCCAAAATAAAGAACTGGTAAAGTCCCAAAGAAACCGGATATCAGACTTTGTACTGTATAATACAAGCACATATTTTTCTGGAAATTTATCTGTATAAAAACTTTATAAAACTTTGTGAATTAGATAAACTAGAAGAGAAGTAAGTGAAAAATTATTTTTGATGCATTTTCCCACAGAGATTAACTTCTCTCTTAAGTTTAATTTATTTTAGGATACCTGATAAACTAATAATTTTGTATTCTTAATTGACTATTGACAAAATGCAGCAAATGGACAGTGCAGTGGAGAGAATACTCAAGAAATAGTTCAATTTGCTTTCCTTTTAGCAGAAATTTGTTCTTTATTTGGAAGGCAGAAGACCTAATAAGATTTTTCAATTGCTACGTTTAAACTACAAAATACAGTACAACTCCAATTATCCGAATTTCAACTGTCCAAATCACTGATTATCCGAATCGCTTTCAGAATTTTTCGGAATCAACTGAAGAAGAGAAAGAAAAGGAGAAAAAAGAAAAAGAAGCTCAAGAAAAGGAAAGGGAAGAGAGAGGGGAAGATGAGGATGATGCGTCATTTGAGGAATTAAGAAATATTCTTTTGCAAATTCCTCGATGTTCAGAAGTTAATGCTGAGGATACAGTAGAATGGATGGTATGTGATTTGTCAGACCCTAGGTTTCAAATTCGAAATGATGAACTTATTGAAACAGTGAGATAAGAAAGCATCGAGGAAGAAGATGAGCTTAGTGTCGAAGTTGAAGCACACATGGGACCATCAGCTACTGAAGCATTTGCCGACCTTGTAACTGCACTGAAGTGGATGCAGCATCAGCACAAGTGTGACCACATGCAACGTCTCATTGTCAAGTGAACGAGTGACTTGGCTGTCCGAAAATGGATGAAGACAGTCAAACAGGCTACTTTGACTGAGATGTTCAACAAGCAATGACTTTCAGCACTTGTAAGTATTGTACAGTATGCTATATAACATTGTATGTAAAAGTGTTGTCTTTTCATTTTAATTAATTAAAATCTCTTTTTCTTCAAAAATAGTTTTTTTTCTGATAATTAAAATTTCTCCTTTTTTTCCAATCTGCCTCAACACAATTAAAATCAAATACAAAACAATGAACATAAAAAAAAAAAAAATTTTAAAGCAGAATGGTTAGTTACAGTACATTTAAACTGAAACATGAAAACTTACTGTTTTGAAACACTGCAATATTTAACTATGCATTCATGTTCAGCTGAACAATGGCAAATAGGAAAGGTTAATAATCAATGCTAGTTTAATTCTGGGCTTATTTTTACTAAAACAAGGCAGCAGCATCAGATTCTATAAATTTCCCATAAGTAAAATATAAAAAAATGGACTAATTCTATTAATAAATTTCTTGGAACAAAGGCAGAGTTTCATAAATCAGATTACCTTTATGATATTTTGCTGCAATTAAATAACTTTCAATATACTTAAATTAAGGAAAATTCATTTGTTGGTAATTTTTTTAATACAGGAAATTATAGTTCCACTCTTTAGAGGAGATGTTTTCAAATAATAAAATTAATTGTAAAATTAGTGGTTTGCCAAGTGAAGGAAAAAGGAGGATAATTATCTTTTGAGTACTCAAATTACACAACTAATAATCTTTGAATAAACATAAATATTATATTTTGCATTATTTCTTGCATTTTAATGCAAACAAAATCTCAAGTCTAAATTTGCATTTATAATAATAGAATAAAATGTAAATTACAATGGATTTAAGATGGTTGCAGTCTGATAATTTGTAGTAAAGGCAAATACATCCCTAATAAGTTTGCTATTTAAAGCTGTCAGACAGTCTTATATTTTAGCTACTAGAGTTATCACAAAAACATTTATATACTTATTATTAATATAAAAGTGCTATTACTATGTGACACATAATAAAAATGTTCTACATTTGACAAAATATTACGTAATGTAAAATACCAACCTCTTTAATCTTATCCCTCTAAATTTATATTATGTTGGATAAGCTGTTTTATTTTTAAGCTTAATACAAATTTATTTAACAAAAAGATTTTAGCTACAATAAGTAATAATTTAAGTAAAATATTTATTTGGTACTTTTTTGTTAATTGCAGTATCAGTCGTCAAATGTGGAACAAAGTACCAAATATAGTAGCATGTCTATATCATATCATGAACAGCTGTGGAATAATAATAAGCGGAATGTTTCCAAAGTTCTAAGAAATGAGCGGTCCTAGAATTAATAGGTAACACTATTGGCTAGAGACAAGTCTTGACATGTTTATGAAGCTATTCCATGCAATTTTGTTTGTCTGACTCACTTGGTTCACTGACACGGGCACATTTTAGTAGCACTGTTTTTATCTAAATTCCTAGAACTTTGGAACTATCCTACATATATATAACGTTTAATATGCACATTGCTGAACTCGTACAATTCTTCAATTTTCTTAAGCAAAATAAAAAAAAAAAAGAGTTTCAGATTTTCAATTACGTCCAAAGGGGCGTTTTTTAAACATTTTGTATGTTACTTTCATTTACTGAATATCATGTTCTTTGCATTTAAACCATAAAATTCAGTTAAAGAACAATATCGCAAAATAATTTTAAACTGAGCATATCTTTAGCATATTTCCTAGACACAGTCTCACACGCTCCAGATAAAAATGTTTTTTTCTGTACAACGTTACCATTGCCCGCTTTGAAATCCTTGAGTTTGTTAATCAAAAATTCGTTAAAGTTTTACAAAATATGAAATCGTTAATAAAACAAATTCCAAATTTGGGCTTCCAGATGCCTATATTCGCAGCAGGATTACAGCATTCAAAATTCGATGGCTTTAGGTACCGTCGTTTTATCACAATGCGAGAAACATACATACATTTATGCACATTCTTCATTATTTAATTTCTTTGAATATAATGCAGGGCTGCAATATTTTGTGGCAACAGTTTGAAAAGTGATACAGACTTCTAATGTTTCCGACGCAAAATTGCAAAACGAAAAACAATAGTCCTTCAGGGACAAAGCCCCTATGGAAAAAAAAAAAAAAAAAAGAGAATAGCACAAATTTGGCATTACACATAATTATCATATTTAAAATAGTTACTCTTTTAATGAAGCTTTATATTGCCTTAGGCTTGCTGCCACCTAAGATTTCAACCCGACATTTATGTTTTATTATGTTAATTTATGTTTGGTCCTTAGTAGCGTCCAGTTAACAGAAAACTACAATATTTTTCATATTATTGTTTACACTCAAATGATTTTCTTCTCTTAAAATGCTATTCTTGAGCCACATTAAGAATTTAGTGACCTTTAAAAAAATTAGAAATACACTATTGTTATTACAATGAATATAACATAATGAATGAAAACTGTAAGATTAAGTCATGGATTTTTCTTTCCATTCTCAGAAAAACAAATTTAATATATTTTAAAACAATCCTCAACTTCTTCAGGGCGAAAATTATTTTTTGCTAAAAATATGAAAACAATGAAGGGTTATTAAATATGAATTAATCTATTTTCAAGATTGTTAAAAGATTATTTGGAATTTAAGAGAAACTGAAGCAACAGTTTTCCATTTCATGAGAAATTTCAACACTAATATCTGCCCACAAAGGAAATTGATTTTAGTTTTTATATCTCAGCACATGTTTCTTCAATTAGGTATAAAAAGTATCTAAGCTGATACATAATCAAACATGCAATACAAAATACAGTTGTTTTGCATTACAAAAATATGCTACAAGGCACAAACAAACTATGACCACAATTCTATCTATTTTTATTAACAAATAAGTTCAAATGAAGTTTTAAAATGTCACTTAAAAATGTATAAAATATAGAATAAATGAGATAACATTAGCCATAAATGAGATTCAAATGACAACATTTTTAATAATTGAGATTATACACAGCACCACATATTTATTCTTGTAATAGAGATACATATACTACACATATTCCTAATACACAAAGATCACAGAATTTACAATAATAATATAATACTGTGTAGGAATTTACATATAATCTAAAGTTCATTTTAAGTAAAAGAGATGAAGCATGTCAGCAGTTAAGCAGTTAGGTGTGATTATTATTAAATATTACCGACAATTATGGTAATATGGTTCTTATATACATATGTGTCTATAAAAATATTAAGAATATCTTAAATTTCTCATTAACCCCGTAAACAAATATTGCGATACACATTTAAAACAGTAAATTAAATTAACTGTAAAAAATAAAGTACAATAAAAGTTTAATAAGAATTTAGAAGCAAATGCATAAACCCCAAAATAAATTATGAATATAACAATAATTCAGTGAAAGTTTTTCTCAGGAGAGAAACAATTGAATTAATCTTAAGGACCACTTTTCTGAAATTGTTACCAGATGAACTATAATTCGAAAATCATTACTGTAAATAGTCAATTCATAAGCAAATTAATAACTCAAACACTTTTGATTCAAAAAGAATTTATTTTAAGAATTTCACAAAGAACTTATATTTATCTTGTGCACATGCATGTATATACACTTCATGCAAAAGTCCTTCCTGGCTTTTACTTTCACAGACATTAGTTGTAAATCTACACTTCAAGTTACAAAGTGTTCTACGTTCATGTTTTGGCATTTTTAAATTTTAAAGACATCAATTTTGTAAATATTACAAAATCAACATTTTTATATATTCCTCCAGCTTTATACTTGTTATCTACATATATAAAGAAGAAAGTCTGTTTGTCCTCTAATAACTCAGTCACTAGTATAACTATCATCACCAAACTTTCTATAGTTCTTTTCTGGGCCCTGGAAAAGGTCGACATCCACTTTTTCTCCCCCCAAAAAAAGTCGCAAAAATCAGATATTTAAACTAAAAACTCGGAAAAACGATAATTTTCGTCCTCATTTTTCTGAGAGGCAACAGTCTTGCAAGCTGGAGATGAAAATCTGCTTTATTTCGAAAGCTGTTGCCACTGCTCGCTTTCAAATCCTAGAGTTTGTTAATAAAAAATTTTGAAGTTTACAATGAAATAAAAATAACATTGCCAAACATTAAATACATTATTCCCGATTCCAAAAATTCGTGGGAAGCCATTTGGACTATTCCCATCATCATACAACTTCAATCAGCCGAAATATTAATTTAAAACTCTGAGATCGTAGAGTTTGTTAATAAAAAATTTGTAAGTTTTACAAAATCTATACATATAAAGAAGAGTGTGTGTGTATTTGTTTGTTCGCTTTATTGATATAGGTGATATAGTTGATTAAATGTGGCAAAAAATTTATCATAATTGATCAGAAATTTTTTAAAATTCTGAAACCACATTTAATCGACTACATCACCTGTAATAGGTGAAATATTGGATGGAACTTGAGCTTTTACAACCATTTGATTAGAAAGACGAAAATCATTAAAAACTGCGTGCCGTTGTTGCTGATATAATGATAGAGAATTAGCTTACTTTTGTGTCAAAAATTTTATGTGGGTTCCATATTGCATCAGACTGAAAAATGTATGACAATGAATCGTATATTTTGCATCATTATCAGAGAATTACAGCGGTATCGTTTTCTCTATTGTTAGATGCATTACTCTCAATCTAACTTAACTGGAATCGGGTACCTCCACTAGTAAAAGCAAAAGGTTTGATTCCCATATGACAAAAAATGACTAAGGTATTTAATTTGAAAATCTGTGATTTTTAACATCATATTGAATTTGTATTGAGGAGTCGGTTAGTAAATAAATGAAAATTAATCAAGTTTGATTTCCCCTTCCTTAAACAACATTCAATGATACGGTTTTGTGATTAGTGGTGGGCCAAGTCTTAAAATATTATTATCCAAGTCTTTGACTATTAGCTTAACACTTTATCCTTGTAATCCTAAATTTAATTCATTTAACTTTCCAAAAATATCAACTAAATATGCTAAACACTCCAACCATTATTCACTAAACAAACATTTTTGCAATTCAAATTTTGAATATCAGAGGAAAATTTGAAATTCTGACCGAAATTCAAAAAGACGACTTAAAACTTTGCCTCTGGATAATTAACTACCTTACTTCGGAATGTAACAAAAACATTCCATATTCATTGCCCTTCTCTTGGCTTAAAATCGTAAATATTCTTAAATTTAAAGCTTGACTTTTAATAAAATTAACAATTTTCACAGCTTAATTCAAAAAAAAGAAAATTGTGATTTTCATGTTTTCTGGGATTGTTTTGGCTACTAAAGCTTCACAGCGAAAGGACCAGTGAGTAAATTTAGTTCCAGGTGTGACTTTTTTTATTTGAGAAATAACACTGGAATGTTTTCTGTTAAAGCCTGAGCTCCGTAACTGCATACGACAATGCACTTACTCCAAGCTATATCAATCTCGGACATAAAATTGTCAATTACTTTGACAATTTTATTTGCAGTTGCTCCATCATGAACAGATTCACAAAATAAATACTCTTCAACAATTTGCTTATCTTTGAAATGTATGTCAACTAATAATTAAACAAAGTTTGTTATATCAGTACTTTTGTCAATTGCAATGCGAAATACTTAATGTGTTTTATTTTTTGTGTAAACGTCTTTTTTAAGGAATTTGCCATTTCATGAATTTGTTGACTGACTGTAACATTTGATAACGGAATATTATTTAAATTCATTAGCCGCTTTTTTGTTGAATAATGTTAAAACAATATCTTTGGTTGCTGGTAATGCAAGGTTTTTCCCAGAAGTGTGGGCCTGCCTAGTTTTGACAATTCTTAGGCTTACTAGGTCCCTAGCTTCCAAAGCTTTTTCACTTGAAATAACAAATCCTGCAAAATGTGAAACATAGTAAGTATTTTGCATTGCAATTGGACAAAAGTACGATATATGAAACTTTGTTTACTATTTTTGAACTCCAATAATTTCCTCTTTTATTCTTCATATTTACTTTAAATTGGCATAATTAGACTCAAGATGTCTTTTAGGAAATGATGGTTTCGTACTTTGATTGGAAAATAGTTCATTCCAAATAAGACACTGAGGTTGAGGGTGTATTTCGTCTCCATTCCAAGCAAACCCAAATGATAAACAACATTCATTATATTTTGCACAAACAATTTTTCTTTTCTTTCTAAAACTCTTAGTGCTAGTAGATTGTTCTGGATCCACACCTGTGAATTACTTTTTTTTAACCTTACCCAGTCTTCCATTTTGAGAATATAAAAATGGATTATTTTGCTAAAGTCTATAACAGCTATTGACTTTGAACAATGCTCAGATCACATAAATTTACGAGTGTTAGAGAGAAAACTTAAACAGGATGTTGGGTATTTAATTTTTGTATTTAATAATATGCATAGAAATGCTTGTCACATAATCCCTTGGCATCAGAAACTTTTTTCTAACAGATATTTTATTTTTAGTTACATTCAAATACGAACATTTTGTCCTTCAATTTGTATATGGCACCCTGAATGAGATTCTCAATTTTTTTATCCAATATCTTGGTCAATTTTTGTCGACAGTGTTTTATTTTTTATAATGAGTGAAAAAATTTTCTACAGGGATCAAAGAAACTTGTAGAAAGTTAAATTTCATATATTATAAATTTTTTTAAAATTAAAAAATATGACAACATAAATCTTGGCATCATTGAAAACATTTTTGTAATTGGAAGTATGTATCTAGTACCAACAGTTGTAGAAATAAAAGCCAAGTAAGCACTTACCACTGTAGACATGGTGTATATACATATATATACCAATTCAACCCCTTTCAAAACAGTAAGCTACTCTTTTCAGTAAAGTTATCCTTTTTGAGAGAAAAATGTGGAAGAGAGTGAGTCCCTCAAATGAAAATTTGCATTTTGTGAACAAGATACATTGTTCTTGCAAGAAATATATAACTATTTTCTTTACATTATTCTTAACTTTGTATGAAAATAGCTTTTGTTTGCTACATAATATTTCATATTCATACCTAAAATACATGAAATATTTAAACAATAATACATACAATATTAGGTGACCTTGGGATCACCTAGTTTGCGTTTGGCACATATTTTAATTTATTTCTGATGCATTCAAATCGTATAACAAAGAAACTAGTAACAATTTATGAACACAGCATGAAATACAACATTGTATAAATTGCAAAATAGATTAATAGCTATATTTTTATATAAGAAAAAATGAAAAGTGAAAGGAATTATTGTGCAATGGTTAAGATTTTAATCTGTAAGGAAAAAAGTCTGATCTAAAATCCTGTCTGAGACAAAAATGGTATACAGAATTCTATAAATACTATTTACCTAGTATATGCTGATTGTGGGCATATACATATACATATAATGAAAATTTTCACTATTATAATTTTAAACACAAAAATACTTAAAGGAAATGAATTAGTTTGACTAATATTTTAACCAGAGAAGAAATCCTGAATTTACATACAAGTTAAAACAAATCTAAATAAAAATTCTTAAAATGGTATTTGTAAAAGGAAAATAATATATAAGTAGGTTGTTACAAACAACTTTCTTGTTTGCAGTAAATTGTTTGTAACAGCTATGAAATAAAATTGAATAAAATGCATACAGTACAGACTCACCTATTGAAACTGGCAACCGATGTAACACATAATACAGTTCTATTATAATACAAATGATAATGATCTCAAAATTATTGTTGTGTATCAGTTAAAAACTACATTACAGAGAAATAATTACACTTCAGCAGAACAGTCATCAGATAAAAGTGTTCAGAACAAGAACAATCAACTTTTGAACAATGATGAAAAATGAGAGTCTGCATAAGACTTGCTCTCAGATGTATTATCTCCAAGTCTTGTGCCAGTACTCATTTTTGCAATGTCTCTAGTTACCTGAGCTATAAAACTATCCTTATCTGATGATACAGGATCAAGTGATGAAGCCTCTTTTTGCTGAGGTAGAGATCCCAATACTGACTTAAATTTTACTTCTTCTTGATCAGCAGCTGAGGATTTATAATTATGGTTAAAAAGTGATGATGATGTGAAAGTAACTGGGTCAAAGTCAAATGCTTCTTGATTTCTGGACTTGTTATAGCCTGCACTCATGGAAGACTGAGAAAATGAGGGTGATCGAGGCAAGGAATTACTCTGCATTGGCGAAGAAGTATGAGCTTCACTGGATGGCTGACTTATGACTTTCGTCTTCCTCGTCTGTTTTGGACTACTACATACAAAACTATCAGGCTTGAAAATTGCTTCTAAATTGGGGGAAAAGCTCTGTTGTGATGGACTTCCAGGAAGTGAGACACCAGAATAATTAAAAGACACACTTAATTTTGGACTGCTCGATGAGCTGTGGCATGTTGTGCCAGGGACGGACAATTGTCTCCCAAAAGAAGTGGAAATGTTCTTCTGAAGGAAGGCGTTGGAAGGATTACAGTCGTCTAAAACTGATATCCCACCAGTAGTAGTAGAATTCTTTTCACCTCCAGACAGACACTTTGAATTTTGAACAAATATATTATCCAGATCAGAGATTGAAGGCTGAAATATATTTCAAATATAAAATTTATATAACTCAACTATTACAATACTTATTCAATATATAAATAACATATGTATGAATGAAAATGCAAAAAATAATCATTCAAAGTTGTACTGCTTTGTTCAAAATGTTTGCTCATTAGTGTCTTGCATAATGAATGCTTACATCGACCAAAAATGTTCTGCATAACAAATTGTATACTATGAGCTGTATGCAGACAAACTCTGGGAAAAAGTTGCCAACAGAACTTAATGTAATAAGAAGAGAAAAATGTATTTCTGAGTCTATGAAAAACTGATTAATATTCCTCTTTTCAACTAATGCAGAAAAAGAAATCTAAAGCTGAAACCCATTATTAATTTATTATTAACAGAATTCCAGAGCTAAGTAACAGAGTGTTATTAAATCAAGACTGGTTTTCTGATGAAGCCTGAATTCAAAATCCTTGAGTCAACTAATGAATGAACTAATGTGGCCCCTCAAAAAAAAAAAAAAAAACCCGACAAGGGAAGACTTGCTTCTGAAAGCTATAATGTTGCTTGACAATGTTCTTGATCAACTAAAAGAGCTGGAGGAGGAACTGGATTTTTAAGTATGACTTCCTAAAAATTCAGTACTGACCTTCCAACACAATTGTGTTGAACTCTCTGAAACAACTCTGATTAGAAAATAAACATGCATGGAGCAAACTTTATTAGATTGCCTTTAAAAGTGATGGCAAAAATTTGTACTCTCAAAAAACAAGGATTTATGTCAGACTGTCTGTGAAAACAAAAGCATTTTAATTAAAAGCTTTTTTTGCCTGATTTAAACAGCTGCTTTGTTTCATCTGGACTAAAAGCAACTAGCATCTTCAAGAAAATTTAAACAATGGCATTATCCAGCTGCTAGGTTGAAGTTTGCCGGTTTTCATATAATGTGACAGAAAATTTTTAAAGGACAAATGTAACAAGCTATCAGGCTGATATAAAAGGAATGGTTTGAAGTCACTCAAAGGATAATCAATGCATTATGGAAGAGTTTGTAACTTGCCTATAACCGAAGTCAGGCTAGCATTAAAGATGGATCATGAGAATGCAATAAAGATGCTAGAAACGGCCAATATGATCTCATCACTAAAAAACTATTACCTCATCTTGACAAGAACATTAGTAAGTCCAGGGGAAAGTTTCTTTTTTGAAGAAAACACTAAGGAACCTATCTATGAAACAACTAGTTATAATCTGGTTTCGAAAATATTTTAAATCATGTTAATAGCTAGTTATAATTTCCGTTCGGAAATATTTTAAAACATGTTAATATTGTACCTATTACTTTACTTATTATCTCAATAAGCCCAAAATCTTTCACAACTTTTTAGCCTCCACAACTGTGGAAGTTGTAGATGCACATCACTACATCTGGGACCAATACCTATTACAGGCATCAAGGACATTCTGAAAAAATGATAAGAACCTATTGCCACAGCTAATCAGAAGTATTGCAATCAACTTCATGTGAAGATAATGGCAACAGGACTATTTCGAAGATGTGGAAGGAACAAACAACTCTAGGTAAATTTTGAAGTTTTCAGCCTGTCCTAAAATCCTAAGGCATATTGCAAGAAAGTTCAAAGATACTTAAGTTTTCCAGTTCCAATGGAATATTAAGAAGACTCAGACTAAACAGAATTAAAATACTGAAAGATTATGTACATAAAACACATATAAATATTTTTAAAACTAATAAATTGATAAACTGGTACATTGGTACTGTTTACATATACATTTGTAATGTCTTTTAGGTTTTGGCTGGGCTTTAAAATGAATTAAAATTATTCCCACAGTATAAAAATAAATAAATAAATAAAGAAAGAAAGAAAGAAAGAAAGAAAGAAGAAAGAAATATATATAAATCATGCATAACAAATGTCGTTATGGAATGAAAAGAATCTGTTATGTATGTGAAGTGACAGATAGTTGTTTCAAAACGAACTTTTTAAAAGTTTTTTTTAATTTGAAATTTTTATCTTTCACATTACAAACATGTGATTTTTCTTTTGTAGTAGAATTAAATTTAACAAGTACATATTAGTATTACCTGCATCATAAAATCTCCCTAAGACAGCAATCTATGTTTTCAGATGAAGTTGGTCTTCTGCTGAAGTGGGCATTTTAGAGCTGATGTTTAATACCTATGTGTATGTTGTTATAAAAAATAACAGTTATATTAGCGGGTCACAAGATCAGGAAATGCTTTAAAAACAAGTACCATATCTATGATGATTATTCAACAGATGTCATTTGCTTCATAACGGATTAAGACTGTAGCAGAATGTTTATGGGTTGAATGAATCAAACAACTTCCTTCAAAAACTTGGGATATTAATTCTATTTTATGCTCATTACTTGTTAAAAGAGCTTTTGGTTTACACAGTTAAATTTTTTTTTTGTTTTTTACTTCTGCTGTTGTTCCTAGGCTACTTCTAATAGAAAACTGTAATTTGTAAATTGTGAATTAATGAAAAAGCTAAAATTTCAAATTATCATTCATGCCAACACAAATAAATCTTTGGTTAAGAAATACATATTTATAGTAAAAATAAAATCAAAAGAAGAAATTATTTTAATTTTACTATTTAAGATGTAGGAAAATAAAATCGTGGGTGTGATACATTTATAAAAAATCTCCCAGTTTTATATTGCAGGTAAAGCAGGGCCAAAGGGTAAACTAAGTACTAGTAGTTCCACCTGGGCTCAAATCTCAGGAGTTTTCATGGTTTTTCTTTTGTGTAACATTTATACAAAACAGTTTCCCTTAAAAAGGTCCTCCACAAAGGCATCCCATCCTTTCTCATAGGTACATAGTCTGCGAGCTACTCTGCCTTAATCAATTAATCTAACATAACGACCATAATATGTAAACCCAGCTATTCTATTCTAAGTTTTTGCGCAGATCATCCTTGTGGCAATTTGATACTTGATAAAAATGAAAAGAATAAAGCATTGAGCCATCTGATATTCTTCAACACTTCAAGCACCAAAGAATATACTCCAGACATTTTTATTCATAGGGAAAGTTTGGTTATTCAAAATAAACTGGGAAAAAAAAAAGATTATGACCTATCCTTTCTATCTGATGAGTTAAACAAATTTTGGTTTTAGATAAAAGGAAGAGAAATAATTAAAAGCAGTGAAACTTTATTTACAGAAATTTTAATAGTGTTCAAAGTGTTTTTCTCAGATTTGTGATATTAATACTGAGTATGAAGGCATCTCCAGAGAGAAAAATGTTGTTCTTCTACTGTTATGCTTTAAGTAATTACAGGGAAAAAATAATGAAATATATCATTTGATTAAAAATTAAATTAACGACAAATTCTAAACACAATACAATTCATTTTGAAGTTGCAACTGTTTTGCACATTTGAAAACAAAGAATTTATTTTTTTTTTCCTTTCATGAAAATAAAGATCCAGTTTTTACTGAGATCAATGTACACTCTATAACAAAAATAACGATGCACCAAGAAGGAATCAACCTTTGAAATTTCTTATGCATTAATGTTTTGACCAAATATTCAGTTGGTTAAAATTTGGTGTCCAATTAATGACTAGTACCATCTCCAGTGTATCGGAACTGCGCATCCACAAGATATATTAAAGGAGCTGTTCTTGAACTGTTGTTAAAAATTTCTTTGGCATTGGGATTTAGGATACCTTTCAACAGCTGAAAAAATGTCTCACTGCAGGATTTGAGCTCACTATGAACAATTGTCAAGAGTTTGAAAGAGGTCGTATCATTGGATTGAAAGAGGCAGGTTGGGCACATCGGAGAATCACTGGTCATATAAGTTGGAGCAATGTGGCGATTAGAAGATGCTGGCAAGAATGGGTGGATAATGGCAGATTTCAGCATTATGATGGTAGCGGTCGACCTAGGCCCACAACAGATTGGGAGGACAGCATGATTGTCAGATCAGGTGTCACAGTGCCTGATTCATAGCTATCAACGATCACACGTGCGACCCGCACACGAGTGTCAGACCAGGCTGGAGGTGCATCAACACCTTACTGAGCTCGTTACTTTGTAACTATGTAATTCTGAAATAAATCATTCAATTGTTTTGAAATTTTAATCATTTCCTATTTCAATGGTTTTTGAAAAACTAATGTTTCTGTGCATGAAAAATTAATGTTTTTTCACAGATCATCCTTGTGGCAATTCGATACTTGATAAAAATGAAAAGAATAAAGCATTGAGCCATCCGATATTCTTCAACACTAATAAATTTTATGAGTAATAAACATTAGGATTAATTTTGGAATGAATAAATATCAAGATTTAGACCAGTGGCCTCCTAATGGTGTCCCTTGGCTCGCATGCAGCCATTATTAAGACATTTCAATTACATATTTGTTACAAACACAGTATTGCAAAAACTTCCAAGATTTTAGTTATTTGATCTCTGAGTTTATATTATTTTCATTTCCATTAAAAACAAACATGATTAACACACTAGAAAATCTATAAATGGAGCTAATTAATTTACTACGTGATATAATCTTATTCAAAGATATCAAGATACGTATTTTATAAACTTTTATCTATATTTGTCAAAATATAAATAAACTTAGTTATGAATTTTTACACTAAGACTAATCGCTTTCTTTGGGAGCACATTTATACGTGAACAGCTTTTTTTTTTTTCATGACAAAAATTAATAAGAAAAGAACCCAAACGACCAATGAGAATCTACAATCTGTGGTGAAAACAATTTCTAGTAATTTCTTTCAATGTTACAAACATTCCCAGAATCGAAATGCTTTCAAGTGTAATGCTTATAGTAAGAAATAGAGAAGTTTATAATTATTTATATACAAAAATACATATTTTTATTTATACATCAGAGAAAAATTTAATGAACAAGAGAAAGAGAGTAGGTTGTAATTATTCATTTCGAAGTTTTGTCCCATTTAATAAACTTTCTCTGAAAACTCCTAATGCGTTTATTTTTAATTTAAATGAAAGTAAATAAATTATTTAAAAATTAAACATTTTAGAATTATATGGCCGCCCAACCGGTATAGTGGTTAGTATCGCTGACTGCCGTGCCGAAGGGCTCGGGTTCGAATCCCGGAGAAGGCATGGATATTTGTAAATGTATAGTGTCAGTGCGGCATGGCGGCACTCTAAAATCTGCGCCAAGCCGAAAGTCCTCTCATGTGGTTTGATGGAAGGGAAGAGGGGTGGGAGACTCTCGAACTCATTCCCCCAGGGTACTCTCCATCAAAATTGGGGGCGGAACTGAGCCCAATCGTACTGTCACCTGTTAGATGCTCAAGGCTGTTGCCAATGACAGGCGCAATCTAGTGCTCTTTGACACGAGAATTCTCATGGGCTTGGGCTGACTTTGACAGACAAGTGAGCATGAGTAACAGAATTATATGAAAGAGATGTTAGTCTAATATTTTAATATTTAGAAGTTCATTATATTCTAATTACAATTTGCAACCAACAAAAATGTCTCACAGGTACCAAACTCGGATTTCAGATAAAAAATAAATATAAATTAAAATTTTTTTCCTATGAAATATTATTATTGTTTATGCATGATTTGATAAATATTTAATGAGCAGACTAAAAATTTTGATAATAAAATTTTCAGTTTTGTTAAAAAAAATTCTGGCCCATCAACTGTTTCCAAATTGAGCATTCAGCCCGCATGCATTTGAGTTTGAGACCACTAATTTAGGGCATAAGCTATTAAATATTTCCAAGTACATGCATGTAAAAATAACACTATTTCAAGATGTTGGCTGGAAACCATCATTAGAGGTTAGAATTTAATTCATTCACACACTTTAGTTTTTAGTAACTTACATGATATGGAAGGAATGATTCAGGAAAACAAGTTCCATCAAGTTTTTCTGCCTTATGAAACTTTTCCTCAACAGTATGAATATGATCCACCAATTTCTTGATATGTTCCAATAATTCTCGATTATGCGCAAGTAAATCATGATTTCGAGCCTATAAAAATATGTAATTGCAATGAAAAAAATTATTAAATACACTGTCACTACATATGGAAACGAGATATACAAGATTGTATAACTATTGTGCCTGATATATTAAAAACATTTTATATACATTTTAAATGCTTGTTCCATACTTATTAAAAACACAGAAGGAACACTTCTACCATTTAATATTATATACATTTTAAATGCTTATTTCACACCTATTAAAACACAGAACAAACAGCACCTCTAATTACCGTTTGCAGTTATATACATTTTAAATGCTTGTTTCACACCTATTCAAAACACAGAATAAACAACTCTAATTACCATTAAAATTTTGGAATCTAAAAAAGCATTTAAAAAATAGTAATTCACGAAGCAAACTAATCATAAATAAAGCAACTTTATACAGAATTTTACATTTTCAAACAAGTACATGATACTCATATACTTCGCATAATTATTAAAAAATACAATTATATATACTTACAGACAGAAAGAAAAATGGTAATTCAAAATTTAAAACAAAGAAGATATCAAGAAAGTTAAAAAATAACATAAGTGAAGTATAAAAAGTTGTGGAATAAGTTTTAAATGTTTATAAAAAGAGAGATAATTTTATGTCAGTGTGCAGCACCTTTGTGCAGTGTGCAATGCTTTGTTTCAGTAGTTGTATAAAAAATTATATCACCTCTTTCTATTGTGATTATTCATTACACTGCACGACTCTATTAAAGAGTTTGTTATGCATCTCCTGCAATGTTATTGTAGATGAGTATTCTAAGCTATGGATTAATGTCAAATTTTGCATTAAAAACCATTCACAGAAATTCAGAAAATGACAAAACTAGATTATACTGACATGTTCTTAGGCCACAGACAGCTAGGAATGGTTTATATCAGCAGTTCTCGAGCTTTTGAATAACACATACCATTTCAACAAAAATTGAAAAACTTTAGTACCACCACCACATTTTACAAAGATTATTTTCAAGTTTCTCAATAGAAATAGTTAAAAAAATACATATTTTGCCAATTCTACAACCTACTGGCTATTTGTACAATTATTTGTGTATTAAATACGCACACATAAAAAATAGATTAAAAATTAGTTACCACTGTAATTATTAAAATTTAAGTTATAATACTTTAATTCTAAAATTCAGTCTGGAATTTGGGCCTGTTTAAGAGAGATCAATTTCTTTATATCTGGTCTTAGTCACTTAGTTTTAAACATAAATTAGGACCCACTTTTAATTTTGTTCTGTATTACTTTTTCAAATATAACATGGAAGAAAATCTTTGTTCACACAAATAGGTTATACAAAGAGGCAATAAAAATTTAATAGCTTTTTGAAATATCTTTAGATTCTTTTTTTCAGTCTCGCCCAAAAGTTAACAAGTGTGTTATTTTTGAAATTTTGAGTTAGAGTTCGATTACAGGATATTTTGACCAATTGTTCCTCCCCCCCGTGAAACTTCAGGTACATTTGAACAAAATGGATTTCTAATCTAATTTTCTTTTTCATAATTATTTATCAATGAAAAGCAATGATTTTTAATGTCAGATGCAAATTTATCTTTAATTTTCAAATTATTTTTGGTTGGAAAACTTTCTAAAAGTGTTAAAAAGCTTAAAATAATATTTTCCAATTCTCTGATTATTAGCTCATGTTTTTTATCATTGCCTTTATTTTATCTCTAATGGTAAACAAATTAACACTTTGTTCTTGTAATCCTAATTTAATTCATTTAACTTTCCAAAAATCTAAACGTGCCAACCATAACTCACTAAATAAGCAATTTTGAATTCAAATTTTGAATGACAGAGGAAAATTTTTAATTTCAAATCGAAGTTCAAAAAGATGATTTAAAATTTGGCCTCTGTATAACCACCTTACTTCAGAATTTAACAAAAGCGTTTCATATTTACTGCTCATCTCTTGGCATAAAAACTAAATATTCTTAAATTTAAAGTTTGGCTTTTCAATAAAATTAACAACTTTCACAACTTGATTCAAACCGATTTTCAGGTTTTCAGGGATTGTTTTGGCTACAAAGCTTTAGGATAAATGGAGCAATGAGTAAATTTAATTTCATGTGTAACTTTTGTTTATTTGAGAAATAATACTGGGATGTTTTCCTAATGAAGTGTGAGCTCCGTCACTGCATACGGCAATGTACTTATTTCAAGGAACATCATTTTCAGACTTAAAATTGTCAATTAGTTTGAAAATTTCATTTGCAGTTGCTCTCTCATGAAAAGATTCATGAAATAAATATTCTTTGGCAATTTGTTTATCTTCTTCAAAATGCATGTAAACTAATAATTGAACAAAGTTCACTATATCACTACTTTCATCCAACTGCAATGCTCATTGTGTTACTCACAATACTCACTCACAGTATTTTATTTTTTGAATAAGTCCTCTTTTATGGAACTTGCCATTTCATAAATTTGTTGACATACTGTATCATTTGATAATGGAATATTATTAAGTTCATTAGTTGCTTTTTTTTTTTAATAATATTAAAATGATATCTTTAGGTACAAGATACAAGGTTTTTCCCACTAGTGTGAGCCTGCCTAGTCTTGACAATTCTTAGACTTATTAGCTTCCAAAGCTTTTTTACTTGAAGTAACAAAACCTGTCATTACTTATTTACTATTTTTGAACTCCGATAATTTCCTCTTAAACTATTAATTCAGATTTATGCTTTAAACAGGCATGTTTATATTCAACTTGTCTTTTAAGAAACGATGGTTTCATACTTTGATTTGGATAACATTTCACTGCAAAAAAACACACTGAGGAACCATTGTATCTCCATTCCAAGTAAACCCAAATTATAAATAACTTTCACTATATTTTCTGTAAATTTTTTTTTTCTTTTCTTTTCAATATTCTTAGTACTAATAGATTGTCCTGGATCCATCACCCACGAATTATCACTTTTCCTCTTAGTCAATCCTACCCATTTTTTCATTTTCAAAACCTATATTCGTTTTATTACTTTTTCACAAATATTTAAATGCATAATATATTACAAGTTCTTCAAAAACAAATGACAATTTTCTCAAATCCAGTAGAAAAGTAACGAATAAAAAGCAACAAGACAAAATACCTGCTGTTAGAGACAGGAAACTGATATAAAAAAATGATTCTAATTCAAAATAGAGCAATATGAGCCTGGTGGCGACATAAAGTGTAGAGATACTAATAAATCGATCAACCTTAAAAGAATTAATGAGATACTATTATCTTTTTATAGAAACTTATTTTTATTTCCTATTAAATACAACATCTATTTCTATTACTCCTTTTAAAAACAACATTTATGACAAATTTTTTTATGTCTATGGTTAAAAGAATATTTGTGAAAATAAAAAAGGATTCTTTTGCTAAAATCTGAATGGCTATTGACCTTGAATACTGCTTAGATTGCATACATTTTAAGAGTGTTAGAGAAAAAATTTAAACAGGATGTTGGGATATTTAATTTTTGAATTTAACAGTCAAAAATACTTCGTGTACCACTGGTTGAGAATCCCTGGTTTATATGATTCGAAGACAGTTTACAATTAATTGATAATAAATAACGTATATTCGTGACAACTCTACAAGTTCATGAAAATACATATTCAAACTGACGAGCAAGCATTCAAGAGATCACTCATGATTGCAACATTTCAACTGAATTCACATATTCTAACCTCAAAATTTGAAATGAAAAATTCTTTATAACTGAAAAAGGTGACGAGTCAAGCCTTTTTTTATATTAAGGACGTTAAGGACCAACCTTTTTTACAGAAGGGATCACAGAAAATACTCTAATCTATAACAATAGTTTCTTTTCCAGAAACTCAGTTTCCTGGTTTCTACATCTTTTTTTTTTTTAAATTCATATGGATTAAAAATTCCCCAGAAAGGGAAAAATTACCTTAAATTTATTTTTTTAGAATAATGCAATGAAGTAAATCAATGACCAATGAAGTAGGAGAGAAAAAAGAGAACAGATTAGTTTCCACTAGTCACCAAACAATTAATTAATTTCTTAGAAATAAGACAGCTATTGTATTCTTTGAAGAGAAATGTATTTTGGACAGGTACATCTTACTTGTCAGATTAAAGTTAGAATGTACTGAAATTTCAGTTTATGAATTTTATTCATTAACAAAGGTTTTACATCGTCTGAAATGTTCACACATCAAAATTATTTTTCCCATAGGAATTAATGTAAAATTTATTAATCCATTCCTGCATTATAGATGATTGCTCATTTAAAATTTACTGCAATTCATTCAGCACAAGCTGATAACACAAAACCAATGGAAATAATTAAATATACAGGCATGAAAGTGCAAGTTGCCAAGAAAAGCTGAACAACATAATTACACAAAAACTAAATGCGCACGTGCGAGCTAAAAAAACACATTTTAATAAAATATCAACCTTTTAATATAAAAAGTATTAAGCATATGCATATAATTAAACTAATACTTGTACTTACTATTTTGCTATTAATTTTATTTTCCACTTGTAAAAAAAAAGTAAATCACCAAGAGATTGTAATGAATTAACCTTCTTTAAGATGCTCTTTATGTAACTTAATACTTGTATAACTTAATACTTGTATAATACTTAATACTGTAATAACTTGTATAACAGTTGATACATGAACACTGTACACAACATTACAACACACTAATATACATATTTATGTTATATATTACTGCCTATTTTCAGGCAATGACAAGTTTTAGAGATAAATATATATATATATTACACACCCCCCCCCCACATTTGCCGGGTGCGATTCTCAACGGTTCTGCATCGATCTCAGAAACAGCCTGGGTGACATTAAAAAAAGCGGAATTCCACGAAAACGCGGAAAACTTTCATGCCTGAATATAAGATAAAAAATAATTAAAAAAATGTTATATAAATAAAATACAGAAAAATTATTTTACTTTTACCTTACCACAGGAAGAACAGTAAATGTACGCAATGCAAGCTGAGTAGGATAGATGTATGACATGTATACGTAAGTGGCAAGTGATGAGGTAGAGAAAAGGAAGAAACATTATTGTTTGAATAAGAAGTCCCCTTCAATTTTTTAAGGCACTTTCTTTTACTTTTTACTCATCTCTTAACTTTTCTTGAAATTCATAGGGTGTCTGTTCACTCAGAATTCGTTCAATGTGATTTGTTGTCTATATTTAAAAATGTTTTTAAAGTGAAAGATAGCATTATCATTGAAAATGCTTATGTTGTAGTTTAATGCTGCTGTATCAGGCAGGTATCATTATATTAAATTTTTGGTAATGATGAAGTATGTGATCTACCACTTTTACGAAGCTATTTATTACTTAGAAATGACAGGAAAAAGAAATGATTGATACTCTCACCATCTAAAAAATAAATAACTAGCTAAAAGTTGTAGATCCCATATTACACAATTACCAAATTTTGATGAATGGGAAAAAGGGGGCATTATCGAAAAGGTCGATTTGAATGAGTCTACCACAACTGGGAAATTTTATTACTTACCTCACAGACCAGTATTTAAAGAAAATTCTACAACTAAATTTCTACATTTTTTGATGTTTCTGCTCGACAGAGATGTTTTAATTCACTCAATGTTTGTGTAGAAAAGGGCCCCAATCTCACTGAAATAAAACCTTCAATTTTGAATCGTTTTAGAGTAGGAAAAATAGCAGTCATATCAGATATTCAGAAAGCCTTTTTGAAAATTGCTCTACATCAAATTGATAGGAATTTCCTACACTTCTTGTGGTGGTTAGGAGGAAATACTGAGAAGTTTGTTATATACCGACATTGCCGCGTTGTTTTCGGTCTTTTGTGCAGCCATTTTTATTAGCGACAGTTTTAAATTATGATCTAAAGGATGCACCTGACCATTTGAAAATGGCAGCTGAAAAACTGAAAGTGTATGTGGACAATTGCATTACGAGTGTAGACTCAGTTGAAGAACTAGAGTTTTTCCAATGAGATGGCAAAGAACTGGTAGCTATGGGAAAGTTTGATTTGCGCGGCTGGCTTCACAGTGAAGTGTGTGGTCAAAATTTTGAAAAGAAAATTGAACATAAAAAATCAGATCTATCTGAAGTGCAGGCACTGGGGCTTGCATGGAATTTAGAAGAAAAATCCCTGTCTGTCACATACAGAGAAACAGAAACAAAAGGAGACTTCATTACAAAAAGGAAAATACTTTCATTAACACATCGAATTTTTGACCTGATTGGAGCCCACTTATCCTATTACTTTAATTCTCAAATTACTGTTACAGGAATGCTGGAAAATAGGAGCTTTGTGGGACTCTAAACTGCCTTTAGGCATAGAAAAGAAATTTGAAAGTTGGAAAAAACAGCTTGTAGATCTAGAAAACATCAAAATGCCTCAAAGGCTCTCGAGCCTCAACATTAAGAATGACAACCTGTCGTTACAAATTTTCTGTGATGCCTCTAAATTGGCTTACGCTACTTGTGTCTTTTTCCAAACTGAAAGGGATGGTGAAGTAGCATGCCAATTGATTCAAGCGAGATTGAAAGTCACACCGTTAAAGGGAATTTCAATTCCAAAATTAGAGTTATTAGTTTGCATGATTGGTGTAAGGTTGGCTACATCAATAAAGAAAGATTTCCATATGGAATATATCATCAGTGTTTTGGACAGACTCAATGGATATTCTTCACTGGATAAAAAGGGAAGGCCCTTGGGCAATTTTCATAGCCAATAGAGTGGAAGAAATAACACTATCTTCTAACAAAAGTTGGAGATATGTACCAGGTATACCGAACCCTGCCAGTCTCCCCCCCAGGAGGATGTTCTGTGAAAACTCTTATCAAAGAAAGTTGGTAGAAAGGACCTTCTTGGCCAAAACTGGAACACATTCCTAATATAGAGGTAGTTAATTCAGAAAAGAAGAAAACTATTGTAACGGCAGTTTCGGTGCAATGCAAAGAATAGTATTACTATCATTATTCATCTTACGTTAAACTTGTAAGAATTACAGCGTGGATAACTAGATTTATAACAAATATGAAGAAAATAAAATATCATAGAACAACAGGGAATTTGATGACTGATGAAATCAAAAGGGCTGAATGTACTTTGCTAAAGCAAGTACAGAAGGATGTGTTCAGTAATGAGACTGACAAGAGATTAAATTCTTTACAAGTAATTAAAGACTTGGTATTTTGAGATTAAAAACAAAAATATGTTTCAGAGAAGATCATGAAGAATTCCGTTTGCCTATCATACTTTCATCCCATCATCCAGTTGTGAAAGCTCTCATTATTTATAAGCACGAAAGTCTAGGACATGCCGGAATCCAAATGCTTATGAGCCATCTTAGAGAGAATTATTGGAATAAGATTGTATCATCTGCAATAGATTCCTGACTTGTGCAGTACATCTTAAATTGTTAACCTCAGTCTCGACTGAAAATTTTATTCCTGGTTTGAGGAGATTTATAATACACCGGGGAAAACCAGCTGTCATTTATTTAAACAATGGTTCTAATTTCAAAGGCAATTCTAGGCTATTAGAGAAAGTGGATTTAGAGAAAATGAAGAACATAGAGGGGCTAAATCCAATCACATGGATATTCATACCTCCTAACACCCCCTGGTGGAGAGGTGAACTGATGAAGAGAATTTTAAGGAAAACTTTAGGCAAAACGTCTTTAACTCATGAAGAAATGAATACTGTTCTATGCGATTGTGAAAGCTTTATTAACTCAAGACCGTTGACTTATACTTCGGAAGATCCCGAAGATTTGGAACCTCCGACACTTGCATTGTTCTATCAAGATATTAGAAAAATCGATGTACCTGAGTTTGACAAGACTGAGGAAAATCTAGGGCAACTGAGAGAAGCATATAAGGTAAAAAGAGAAAGTATTTTAAATGAAGGAGAAACAATTTTGTTAGGAAATGATTATACCAAAAGATTGAACTGAAATTTAGGGCTAATAGTGAAACCCTATCCAGGAAAAGGACCATCGGGTTAGAGTAGCTCTTGTAAAAACAGCATATTTTTCTTTTTTATGTCCTGTTCAAAAACTATTCCCCTTTGGAATTGCAGGAAAAGGAAAAAACATCTTTATGTCCCACTAACTCTCCTTTGTTTTCATATTCTTATGAAATACATTCTGTGCCCTCTAATTTAGACCCAGGCACAGAAGGACGTCCAAAAGGAGAGAAACACTTCATGCCAATCCTGTTCCAATGATGGAGCTGTGCTGGAGAGGAGAACTGAGGATTTCAGAGTATCAACTGATGATGCAACTCCTACTTGACCATCGGAGCCTCAGCATTCACATTTTGGTAGACTAATAAAACCAAAGAAAGTGACTACCTAACAGTTGTTTGAGTTTTACCAAGAAGTTGTTTAAAACTCAAAGTGGGAAGAGTCGAAAACTGTCTGTAAAGAAAAACTATAAAACAAATTAATAAACATATGATTCTGCTTTCACTACATGGTGGGCCATGAAATGTTATGACTTTATTTTTTTGTTATTAATTTTTGGCAATGAGAATGAAAAAACAGTTGAACAGACAAGATGTAAGATGTTGGATGTAATTTCGATTTAGTGTGTTTCTGTATATCTTAACGTTGAAATATTTGGAATTAAAAAATTTTTTTCTTTCTTGAGATGTAGATTTCATAGATCTCCGAAATTATCGTTAGGCAAGCTCACCCGGGATCGAATTTTTAGAAGGAAGAAAGGTAAGTGAAACATTTTTCCTTACTTTTAGAACTTAAAAATAGAAAATTGAGAAGTTAACGTTCTTAAAGTTTTCTAAAATTACAGCCAATTATTATCACAGCCATATTAACTTTAGAATAGATAATGGCCATAGCATAAAATATACAATATAAGGGCAATTTAAAGTAATGCTTTCTAATTTTTTTCTTTTTCTCAGGTTGTATTTTTTCAGACAACTGCTACTTAACTCTTTCTGTGTAAACCCCTTGCTTCACAATGACAGTTGTGATCCATTGTCTTTTAAGATTTCCTCATAGGACACTAATTTTATTCAGTAATTGAATAGCTTGTGTAACTACAGAAAATATCTGATGTGGACACCACACTACTTCCTTGTACGGCCTATTAAATTATACATATTTTTGATGCACTTCAATTTAAACTTACTTCCTCAAATTTCATTACAGATATAATTTTAATTCAGTCAATTTAGTTCTCAATTCACGGCAAGGCAAAAATACATAAAAACCCAATCTCCAATAAGAATTGTAAAATACAGAAAAACCTAAAACACCAAATACAGTTTAAAAACAATTAAACAAATTTTACTATTTAAATTAGAGTTTCTACGGGAAACCAAGCAATACAGACAGTGGGTAGGAAGACAAAATTTTAGGGACATAAAATTACAAAACTGAAAGTTGACTTTCCATC
>KK117248.1:128139-154902 GCA_000611955.2 Stegodyphus mimosarum
AAAAAAAAAAAACACTGAAGTTGGTGTAGCAGCTCACATAATTCATTATTCTACTAAGAGTTTCATATGTAAACAAATGGCAGCCATCATATAAGAATGAAAAAACAGAGCTCACCGAGCTGGGTAAGAGGGCGGGTATATAGGTATACACATTTGGTGTGGTCAATTGCAACAAAAAAGGGAGAAGTGCAAACTAGATATTATAGCAGTCCCATATACCCGGGGTCAGCAGCCTGCGGCTCGCAAACCACATGCAGCTCTTTGGATGTGAAGCTGGGGCTCTTTAATTCCATACGCAAATATTATTTATTTTACATATATATATATATATATATATATAAAATTAAAATCATTCTGAATCAATTAACGAGGATTAGGCACCGATTCTCTTAGCCACTTGTACTAGCTTTTCACCACACCCCTTTCCCATGACACGCATCGTCACTGTTGTCAGTCCGTCGGAAGTTCTCGAAGACGCCATCGTCGGATGTTTGTTATCTGCCAAAATTTGTCATCTGCTGTTTTGGATACCTAAATAATAATTTTAAAAATTCTTTATCACAGCTTCCCCACAAACATGGCATCTTAAAAAAAAAAAAAGACCTGAAGAAGACCATCAAGAATTCAATCGGGTTTGGACGGAGTCATTCCCTTTCATATGCAACTCAGCTGGCCTTCCGACTTGTCTCATTTGCTACGAACAACTCGCACACAATAAGAAATCAAATTTAGAGAGAGACTTCAGTAAAAAACATACTCAGTTTGCTAGTAAATATCCAGCCAGCGAAGAACGAAAAAAAGCTGTCACGAGCTCAAAAACAAAAATAGCAACCAAGTTTTATGTTAAATAACTGGATGTAATCTACAAGTAATGTTAATCTGGAAAACTTCGCGGTATCACTAGAAATTGCAAAAAAAGGCAAACCATTCACATATGGTAAGTATACTGCTTCATACGTGCATCTGCATCTGAGGAACTGTTTCATGATTTCAAAAACAAACCAGAAATCTTGAAAAAAATCCAAGATTTGCCATTATCTGCTAAAACAGTACAAGATAGAATAGCTAAAATGTCTTCACATGTAACATATTTGCAGGTGGAAGATATTCAACTTTCTTCTGCCTTATCACTTGCCATAGATGAGTCTTGGAACATAAAAGACATCACACAAATTGTCCTTTTTGTCTGGTATATGTCTTCCCAAGGTCCAGAAGAAGAACTTCTAGGATTGCTACCGCTCTCGGGACAAACTAGAGGGGAAGATATAGCGAATGTCACGCAAAAATGTCTTGAAGACAATAAGATCAATTTAAATAAAATCTTTTCAATAGCAACAGATGGAGCTGGAAGTTTGGCAGGAAAAAATAAAGGGGCAACAACGGTTCTTCAGAACAAAATACACCATGAAATTCTTACGTTTCACTGAATAATACACCAAGAAGCGCTTTGTGCCCAAACATTTCCGGCCGAATAGTTGAAGTCATGAATTTGGTAATCAAGATTGTTAACAGCATCTTGTCAAAAGCACTCTACCATCGTCAGTTTAAAGAATTCTTAAACGAAATGGAGAATCATTATTCTGACCTCCTTCTTCACCATAAGTGTGATGGCTTTCCAAAGGTAAGGTACTGAAACGTTTTGCTTTGTGCTTGAATGAAATAAGTACATTCCTAAATGAAAAAGGCATTAATCACCCTGAATTAGAAAACGATAAATGTTTGCAAAAATTTTACTTTGTGGTGGATATCACAGTGAAATTAAATGAGCTGAATCTAAAACTGCAAGGAAAGGGAAACCCAGTCTATGTTATCATAGAAGAATTGGTTTGTTTTGAAGAAAAATTAATTCCTTTTGCAGAAGATATTCAGAGTGGTAAATTACTCAATTTTCAATTTCTAAAGCAATATTGCAACTGTTGACACGAATTACTTCAGCACAGTTATAAAAAAAATTAAAGATGAATTTGCTGACAGATTTGAGCAATTCAAAATCGACAAAGCCACTCTAGCATTCATAGCAAACCCTCTCAACACAAATAGTAACAAAATTCCCATTCTGCCATTTTGAATTGATACTGGATCTCTAGAAATGTAATTGATTGATTTAAAAAGTAAAGCTTCGTGGAGTGGACAATTCACAGAGTTGAAAAGCAAGTTGAAAGAGTTGGAGGTCCAGAAATGTATGTACATAACACACAGCTTTAAAAGAAATGCTGCGAGTTGAGGCACTTATATTCGACGCATGGAATAGTCTTCCAGATTGCTACAGTGAGGTGAAGAAGTTGGCATTTGGAGTGCTGACTATCTTTGGATAGACATATTCATGCGAGCAAGCATTCTCTTGCATGAATATAATTAAAAGTAAAGTAAGAAGCCAATTAACAAATGAAAATTTAGAGTCTTGTTTGAAACATAAAACAACAAGTTATGAGCCAAATTTATCCAAACTTTCTAAAACCATGGAAAACCAACGCTCCCATTGAATTCATTTGCTCAAATGTATGTTATTATTTTTTTTTTATTTTAAGTACAAGTTACATTGTTTAGTAAAGTTTAAATTTTCTACTTGAATAACCATGCAAAACCATCGCTCCCATTGAATTTGTTTGCTCAATTCTTTGTTATTGAAGTACAAGTTAGCATTGTAAGTAAATGTTTAATTGTTTTAATTTTTTTTACTTAAATAAAAAGTAATTATCTAATAATATCATATATATATTATATAATTTCTGAAAAACACTACTTATATATGAATAAATAGATATTTTTTCTTATAAACAAATACATTATTTTTTTTTAATCAAAAAACTTTATTTATGCGAGTACTATTTATTGTTGGCAAGAAAAAATTTTGTGGCCCTTTAAAAGCTTTGAAATTTTGTAAATTGTAATTTTTGACTCTTCTGATTCAAAAGGTTGCCGACCCCTGCCACAGACGAAATTTTAATATTCTATGGATAATTGTTTTGAGTTACGTGAGCTTTAAACATATGTATGTACAGACGTCAAGGAAAAATCCCTTCTGAATCCATTTTACAATCTATTTTGGACTTAACCTTAATTTTTAAAACTTCAACAAAAAATGCGTAATTTACCAATATATAAGAATAAAAAAAACTCAGCTCACCAAGCCAGGTAACAAAGTAGCAATATATATATATTTACATACGTTAGGGGCGGCCAATTGCAACAAAAAATGGAGGTGCATAATTATACATTATACCAGTCCCATATACAAAATTTGAATGAGTTACGATTACTCGTTTTTCAAGCATGCAGGATACATACATACATACATAAAAAAAAAAAAAAAAAAACAACACTCTTCTGAATCCATTTTACAACCTGTTTTGGAAAAAGTGTCCTTTAGTTTGTCTGTACATACAGATGTCATGCAAAAATGTCATTCAAATGTATTCAAGAGCGGTCAAAATTGATATTTTCATTGAAATATGGTAACTGAAATTTTTTTGTGATTACATCTTACAAGGAAGTAAAGGAACCTCTTTCATGGAGGGAAATCACTCTCCTTGTAGGGACTTTTTTGATTTGGATAAGACTTTCACATCTTCTTTGATAATCCTAGACAAAATTGTCATTTGCGTAACTAATGGTTTGGTATGTTGAAATTTTTGGGGTCACAGAGAGAATGAACTCCACTGGATTGACAACAATTTTAATTCTCGTCAAAACTTTTAAATTCAGATTTTGTCAATTGTCATTATTCATGATAAAAATCTTTCACCTTCATTATTAAAACTCCGTTTCAATAATGCTGCATTGCAGAATCAATTAGAATTTTTTACGATGTCAGGAAACTGAAGAAATCCACGATGCCCTTGTCGGGATTTGAACTCTGGACTTTATGAATCAAATGTGCTCCTAATTACACCAAAAGACATGCGGAAAGGAGGGAGAAAATACTTTATAGCATGAAACAATGAGACCAACTGCACATAAATGTCTTTTCCAATACACAACTTCTGTCAAAATACTCATGACAGTGAAATCACTTTAGCTCATGATTTTTTCTCGCATGTTGTTTGGCGAACTTTTTCTTTTTAGCCCTCCACAAATACTGCATTAGGTTAGAGCCTGTGTTAGGCTCTCTGCTACCTAATGCTTCTAAAAATTTTGCTGTCCAGTGTAGCTGAACCACTTGTCCAGGTTCTGGCACCTGCATTATAATTCTTTAATAAGATGATATTTTTTATCTTCTTAATCTGCAATCATCTTGTATGCCTGGCATGTTCTTCATGAAAACTTATTAGCTTAAAGGAACGTTGTACTACTATCCACTCCTCATCACTAAAAGTTTCACATAATGTGAACATCAGCTGGAGTTTAGCCCCATAAACCTTTTGTTTTGAACTATGATCTTTTATTTTCTAAAGTATACCTATATGCAGACTTTTCAAAGAATTATCACTTTAAACTGTGGTTCTCTAGAGAACTACATGCAGACTTTTACTTTTGCCTACGACCTTTCATTTCAAGTAACATGATTATATGCAACCTTTCTCGTCTTTAAGAAATTAATATAGAACTTCCTATAAGGAATTCATAGTGCATTTATAAAAACTGAATGGAAGATTTGATAGTGCTGCCTAAACCATCTAATCTTGAACACAGATCTAGCTGATTTACCATCACACACATTTACACCAAAAATATAACATAATTTATAAAAGCTACATAAAAGAAAATGAGGGGGGGGGAGAATGCATGTATTCTGTAAAAACACCAGGACTCTTCATTCTTCAACTAGTATGTAGCATTCCTGAATTGCTAGATACTTAATTATACTTGATATCCTTGTCCTTGTTTAGGTCTGTATTTATTATTAGGATACAAATAAACTTTAGCACAGATAAACTCTTAAATCTAGAAGCTCACTTTCTCAACATAATTTAACAAACATATAAGGTAATTCCAGATGAAAAGAACTAGAAGAAACCACATTTGTGATCCCTATAATAAATTTATTTTACAGATAAAAGTATAAAATGAAAAGTTACACTCTAATTTTCCTTTGACAATACTAGAAAACTCATTACAGGTATGATACTCAAAATTGCAGCTACAACAGGGGAAAAAAAATCATTGTGGGCTTAGGCTAGAACACATAAACATTCCATTAGTAATCGTTATTTAGAGACAATTTTGAATCAAATTTACTAAGAGCACCTCACTGTCACAGTATCACAAAGCAGATGAAACAATTTAAGGGCAGGGGTTACCTGTGAAAGAAACAGGCACAAATATTATGACATTTGTCCAGGATGTCAATAACAGACTGGCGTGTGTGATTAGCCTTAAAGCCTCAGCAAGTCCACACATCATGCCAATTATAGCATGCAATTATTGCAAAATTGTAGTGTGTTCCATAAGCTTCTGCAGCTCAAGTCTTACAAATTTGACAAAGCAAAGGTACTAAAAACTGCTGGAAAATCAAATGGACAAAGTTTACCATAGATTTTCAGGTGGATGATTTAGGCAGACTAGTGTTTCGTGATGAAGCCACATTTCATTTACATGGTAAAATGAACAGGTATAATTTGTTATTTGGTTCGTGGAAAACCTGCTAGTCACACACAGAATATTTATGTAATTCTCTAAAGATTAACTTTTTCTGCACCTCAACAAAATACTATGTGATTTGTATGTGATTCAAAAAGGAAAAAGATACAACAAATTCAAAACGTAACATTAAGACATATGGCGAATTGCCAGTGGTACATAAGAAACAAAGCTATCCACAATGAAATGGATGTCAATAAAATAAGTAATTGCATTGCTAAAATTGCAAACAAATTCTTTCAGAATATCAGCAAAGTAAACACCAATTCAATTCCACATATGAATTAAAACTATTAAGATTGTATCAATAGAAAACGACCAGGTGCAGTTTTTATTGCATTTAAATTAACATACCTTCTAAATTATGTTGATTTACTCTTAATTCGCAGCACAATTTTTGTTTAATGTTTCTAGTTTAGGCTGTATTATTTCACTTTATGATCCTTTTACTTCTTTTAAATTACATTTTCATATTGTAACTTACATTGAAATTAAGTATCCCACCTAAACTCTTCCTACCACCCAATGCCTGACTTGTTAAGATGTGCACTTATTTTTCAAGAACACCACTGGATACTTGACTCTTGGATCAGTTAGCTCCTTCCCTACAACCATCCTCCTCGGACTGAGATACTCATCACTCATTTGGAACTTCCCCATCATGCAGTATCATCTTTCTACTCTTGTCAATAATTGCTGAACAGTAGTTTTACAATTGCTATTACAATCGAACATCTTTTGGCTGAGTAATATACAGAGACTTATCAATGCACTATACGAGAATTTATTCTCACTTAGAAATAAGATATGTTTTGCTACAAAATGTCATGTACTTGCTACTTGTTACATTCAGGATGCGGCTTTAGCCTAGGAGGCTGATTCAGTGACTTTTGCACCTAAGTGTCTTCATTAACTTGCAGTACAGTGTCTTCTGCGACCAGCATTGATGGCTTCCCTTTGTCATTCAGCATCAGATGAGTCACTCAGGCTTAGTTTAACTATTGGCATTATTTGACTGTGGCTGGAGGTTACACTGCTTCATAAGTTCTATATCTGTGTGATGAATCTTGCTACAGTTAAAATGTTTTGTGCTAAAAATATACACTATTTCTTGTTCTTCATTGTTCTGGCCTTAGTAGTTAGTATAGATGGCGCTATCATCGCGCCAAAAAAGTACCAGTTAATTCTTGTAGCTCACCATGAACAGATGTGTATCTTGAAGCATCAAAAGGGCAAAATCTTGTAGCCCAATTCTTAAAGATGTATCTTTCTTCTTAATATTATTTTGTGTTGTCATCGTAATAAATGTTGTGTGTGAACTCTGCTTAATCCTTGGAGTAACGTACCGACCATTTGTTTTACACCCTGTAACCACACCTCTGGGAAAGCATGAAGTGCATAATAACCGCTCATTTCTTGGAGCAACACCACTGAGGATCTGCCAGCTAGAATTTGGTCGGTAAGATTTTGAATTATTTATATCTTGGTATCGATCTTTGAAACAAAACAGAATGACAGATGATCTAGGAAAATCCAAAAAGAAACATGCTATTACACGTAGTAAAGTTACTACACTTTTAAATAAACTTGAGAAACTATTATTGGAAGAATTAAGAAAAGAACATGTAGAAGATTTAAATTCATCATATGAGTTGTTAATCGAATACCATGAGAAACTTAAAAGTCTTGACTCAAAGATTGATGCTCTAATAACTGATGAAAAAGAGTACGAAAATGAACTACTTGTATGTGAAGAGTATGATGACAAAATAATAACGCTTAAAGCTAAGATTGTTGGTAAAATAAAGAAAATTACTAGTAATGAAGTTGTTGAAAGAAGTATACTTAAAACTAGTAGTGGTATTAGTAGTACTCTGAATGGTAACAATGTTGTTATAACTAATGCTTCAGTAAAGTTACCTAAATTGAATATAGAAAAATTTGCTGGTGATCCCAGTAAATGGCTTGAATTTTTTAATTCATATGATAATGCCATTCTCTCCAATTCGAGTTTAACCAAAATAGACAAATTTACATATTTGAAAAGTTTATTATCTGGTTCTGCATATAATTGTGTATCTGGTTATCGTTATCTGAAGAAAATTATGATATATGTATTAAAAGTTTAGAGATTTGGTCGTAAAGATGTTATTATATCAAAATTCATGCAAATGCTCTTACAGTTAGAACCAGTTAAAAGTTCTTCAAATGTTTTTGAGTTAAGAAAGCTTTATGATCAGTTACAAATTTGTGTTAGAAATTTAAGTAGTTTGGATGTTACTAGCAGTTCATATGGGCAGTTGCTGAACCCGATAATTCTTAAGTTGTTACCTGAAGATTTAGCTCTTGAATTTCATAGGAAAAGATCATCTAACAAAAAATATTGAAGTGAGTGAACTAATAGAGTTCATTAAGCTTGAAACTGAATGCAGTGAAATTTGTATGTTGATTACTAGTTCAAAAGGTAATAAATACGTAAAGGTTAATCCAAAACAAGGGTTCAAAAATTATAAAAATAAATTATCAACTTCTACATTTAATAATTCTGTTAAGAAATATTGTGTTTTTTGTAATATTTATAATGAACATGATTCTCTTGAATGCGTGAAATACATGATGAACAGAAACGGAAGTACTTAAAAACAAACAATTTGTGTTACCGCTGCTTTAAGAAACATACGGCAATTTACTGTAAAACACGTATAGAAGCTTGTGAAATTTGTAAGAGGTCATCCCATAATAAAACATAATAATCCCATAATTTTGTTTATCTAAAAACAAACCGAAAGTTGAGATCTTTAAAATTGAAACGAATCCGAATGAAAACAAAACTATAGTGTCTACTACGCAATTGAATAAAAAATCCATATTATTACAAACTTGTTCGGTCATCGCGCAATACAAACAAAAGAAAATGGTTTGTCGAGTGTTAGTTGATTCAGGTTCCGAATTAAGCTATTGCTCTAAAGATTTAGCAAAAAAATTAAATTTGCCTATAAAAAGAATAGAGAAGTTGAAAGTTTATTCGTTTGGAAATAACTGCGAAGAAAAGGAATTTCCGGTTAGCTCAATAAATCTAAAATGCAGAACCGATCCGTCAAAAAGAATATTTGTTGAGGTTTGCATAATGAATAACATATCGCATGATTCGAGCTCAATTCAAGGTCAACTGTCTCCTTTCGTTATAGAATTTATGGGCCAGCAAAAACAGCAGTTGGCTGACGATCCCTCAGAAACAAAAATAAGCGTTTTAATTGGAATGAATTACTTCTGGTCTGCACAAACAGGCCTAAAAAGAAAACTATCGGACGAATTATTTTTAATTCCGACATTGTTTGGGGAAACGATTTGTGGACAAAAATCTTCGTCATATCAACACGTTTCAAATATTAATGCTTGTTATGCTTCAGTTAGAGAAGTCGACGTCAATTCATCAATTCTGTTTGACATTCAGTCGTTTTGGCATATAGAGGAGTTCTTTATGAGAGACAGCAACTCATTATTGCGTGAAGATTTAGAGGTTATTCAACTGTTTAATAAGAACTTGCATTACAAAAATGAAAGTACACCGTTAAGTTATTATTTAACGAAAGAAAATTAGAGCTTAAAAATAATTTCTTAATTGTTAAACAGAGGTTTTTGAAGCTAGAAAATAAATTGAAACATGATGCGTGGTTATTTAGTGAATATAAGAAATTAATTAATGGAGACAGGAATAATTGAAAAATGTTCTAATGCTGTTAATTGTGAACTTGAGAAGGATAGCTTTTTTGCGCCTCTGTAATTAGTCCTGTAATTCGCCCTGACAAGACAACTAATGCTGTGCGTATCGTCTATGACAGTTCGTCCAAAGAAAAAGGTGCAAAATCTCTAAACGAGTGTTTAATCCAAGGACCCAACTTGTATAGCAATTTATTAGATATCATTTTAAAATTCAGGTTATACAAGATAGATTTTGGGGCATATATAAAAGGTGCATTTCATTCTATTTTGCTTGACAAACATTTGAAAAATTATTTAAAATTTATTTGGTTTGGTAATGATGAAAATTTGCCATTTCAAATATACAAAATGTCGCGATTGCCTTTTGGAACTTGTCAATCACCTTTCACGCTTGTGGCAACTATTAAATATCAATCACATAAAGAAATATAAAGAGGACTATAATGATGTTGCAGAAATGTTAGATAAATTCTTGTATGTAGACGATCTTCTGCATGGGGCCGAAAATGATGATAAAGCATTTTATCTGTCAACTACTGCGGTAAATATTCTGAGAGATGTAAACTTGCATCTTCACAAAATGAAAAGCAATTCTGGAGTTTTAAGAGAACGATGGGTCAAAAACGGAATCGATATTGAGGAAAATAATTTAAATAAAAACTCGTCAAAAGTTCTGGGCTTGAAGTGGGATACAGATCAAGACAATTTAAGTTTAGATGTAGCACAATTCAGGGAATCACTTAACCCTTAGCCTCTCCAGTTATTTTCTGCAAATACCTTTAAAACTGTCGTTGAGTTTTGACCCAACTCCCCCTAAAATGTCATGAAAATAACACTGAACTTTCCAAAAATGCTAGCAAATTCTTTTGTTAGTTGTCTTCCCTCCCAGAATTTTGGATCAATGATTCCGCCTAATTCAGATAAATTGCTCTATAAACATTAGTAGCTGCTAGCTGTCAAGGACGTTGCAAAAGAATAGCTTTTCTCTGACTGACCGTGGGAGTGTAGTAGGGTAAATGTCTAGCAAGTGTTCAGCTCATCAACATTTCATGAATAGATTTCAGAACTACAAAACTTAAAGGTTTTCTTTTATATAGATATCTTATTTTCATACATATTGCTTTCAAAATCCTAAATGCGGTAGAATATTTATTACTTAAACTATTGTATACGCAATAAATCTGAAATAACAAACTTCAGTTTTTCGTTTTATTCTGGACTGAGAATTCACACTTAGATTTGAATTGCCTTAATATTTTTTTTAATATAAAGAACTGAAAACTCTAAATCTCCTAATTTCATTTGAAATTTACACAGTTGTTAGCCCAAAGGGGCAATTTGCCCAAAAAGGATATTAGTTTTGTTTTGGCATTTTGTGTTGGTTCTCTATAAAAAAATTTTAGTATAACTAAATAATATAAACTATACTATAAAAGTCTGAATCACTTTTCAAATCGCTGCCACCAAATAGTCCTGCATTATATTTAGAGAAACTAAATAATGAAGAATCTGTATAAATGTATGTTTCTCGCATTGTGAAAAAACAACGGTATCTAGAGACATCAAATTTTAAATAACGTAGTCCTTCACTCGAATATGGGCATCTGGGAGCCCAAATTTGTAATTTGTATTATTATCTATTTGATATTTTGTAAAACTTCAATGAATTTTTGATAAATAAATTCCACGATTTCAAAGCAAGCAATGGCAATGCTGTACGAAAAGAAAAATTATCTCCAGCGGGCAAGACTGTGTACGGAAATTCTAAAGATATGCTCTTTTTAAACATTTTCTGATATTGCTGTTGAATTGAGTTTTATGGTTTAAGTGCGAAGAACATGAAATTTAATAAATAAAGGTAATACATAAAACTTTAAGAAAACGCCACCTTGGACATAATACAAAATCTGAAAGCCTTCAGATTTATTATTATTATTTTGCTTCTCTTAAGAAGTTCTTAAACTTGTTATTGATTGCTCATTACAATAGTACAGATTCGCATAGGTTTTCTTTTAAGTTTTTAGAACAATAATTTCACATATCTTTTTATTTCATTTTGCAACGTCCGTTTACTAGAATTCTTGGCTTCATTTCTTAGGCAAAATATTAAACAAATCATCAAAGGAATAACTAATATCCAATATGCAAAAAAATTGTAAGTTTTCAGTAAAAAAAGGACAGTGCCCTTAATGCTTAAATAATTCTTAAATACTTAACACTCAAAGACAAATGAAAGACAGTTCGGCACGAGACATTTATAAATTCTTGCCTCCACTAAATTAGTTCTAATATTTAAATTAATTATAGCAGAAGTAATAAATGTGTATAGTTCTTTCATTCACCAACGTCTTTCAAAGCCACTCAAATTAAAATTCTTCCCTTTAATAAAACAATCGTTTTAAGGGAATTTCTTAATGATTAAATAATACAAAATTGTTAATTATATCCATAAAGCTCTCCAAAGTGTCATGCCCATTGTTCATAGAACTGATATCATTGAAATGTGATTCAGCAATGAGATCCTTATTAGATTTCATTTGTAAAACAAATATTTTCCAATTTTAGAACGGTCACAGGCATTGAGACGAATCATCTTATATTAATTTATTTGCGTAATGCTATGAAAAAAGTATATTCACTGTCAAAAATCCATAATTTGTACATTTCGTTCATGCAGTATTTTAAATAGAATGAGAGTAAAAATATTTATCGTCTAGCGGAATGAGTACTTGAACTAATAAATTTAGTTCTGTAGTATTAAAATTGTTCTTTATAATATTAGTGATTTTTTTGTGTATAAATTTAGAGCAGATTATGATTGTATTAAATATAGCACATGCGTATATCTCACGTTAATGAAGGAAATAATTTAGTATATTTCAAACTAATTAAGAACAACAGCAGACAAGGAGGAAAAGAAGAGCGAACGAGATTTGTCTTAGTTCTTATCATGGATCTACAACAGGAACGAAGGGAATAATCATTAAGAATCAAACATTCACAACAATTGTGGCCGAGGAAGTGAATACTATATACCTCATATCGCTAACAAAACTTTAAAAAAATGAACAGAAAAATAAAGTATTCATAGTTTGAAAATGTCAGATTGTTGCCTGATGTTTCAAATCAAAGTTTACCACTGAAATTTAAAAAAAAAAAAAAAATACTAATAAAATTTAAGGTTTTACTTCCTTCTTCTTTTAAATAACAACACAGCCTACTCTTGCCAATTCATAAAATTAAATATATTCTGTTTACTCATAAAACCAAATAAAATTAAAACTCAAACAAAAAAAAATTTCAATTTTATGAAATCCAGCGACTGTTTCTGTACTTCTTTATGATAAAACTGTTATAAGGAGAAAAACATCAAATTAGAAAAAAATTCTATTACAGTTTAATCAAAATTAAAGAAAAAAGGAATAGATATGATCGCTTTTCGATCTGTATATTATTATAAAATAATAGTGAGCAGGTTTTTTTTTGCGGGGAGATGCAAGACGATAGCATACATTAAAGGTAGGAATTTTGCAACTGACCATTATCATAAGATATTAGAAACCTATTTTATTTATGACACTCATGGTAAGAAGAAACACTTATTGAAAAATGCTGCTAAGAAATCCAGACAAAATGGCTTTCTGAATTATTTACTTTTGTTGTATTGAGCAACGATTTTTTAATAATATCGAAGATTAATAAAACGTCTTACGTATCGCAGAGTAATAAAAACATGCTCTCGAACTTTTTTTTATTAATAATGGGCAAGATTTATCACTAGATGAAAATATTAACATTTCTTCCAGGTGTTTAAACAATAGATAACAGTACAGCAAAATCTTTTTCTTCTAAAATTAATTTATTTATTCTTAATATTACGAATGATGCCGTTACTCTCCTATGGAAGAATACATCCCTGGCCAGGGCTGAAGTTCATTCATGAGATTAAAATATCACAATTAAACAGATCAAATATCAAACATCGAAAACCGATCCTCCGATTCCTATCGATTTTAAGACAATTGTAAGCTTATTAGCAACTTTAGCAAGCACAATGAAGGAAAGAAATAATTTTTTTTTTAATGTACAATAGGTGAGAAAATAATTACCTATTTCGATATTAATAAAATAGGCTAGTTCCTTCTATTGCCTTATAATTTTTATGAAAATCATAACAAAAATGTTTGTTCTTTAAAATAATCTCCACATATTAACAAATAAATTTTTCCTTATATTGCATTTTTCTCTTATCAGGGAAAAGTACACAAAAGAAGGATGCCTTCATGAAGGGCTTTCTAAAGAAAACTGTTCCGTATCCTCGTTACACATAGGAAAACCTAGAAAATGCCCCTGCAGCCAGCCTGTTTGGTGGAATTCGAATCTGGTTCGAACTACCACAGTTAAGCGACATTAACGCTCTGTCACTGGTCTGCCTTTTTCCTTCAAAGGATTTTCGACGAATAATTCCCCTTATGTACTATTTTTCATGCAGTTTAAATACTTAATATTCTTATTTTTCTAATGCATTTATAAAACTCACGTAATCAGCAAATTTCATTAAACGTTTAGTTTTTATGATCTTTATTATTTCTTTCCACTACTACATTTTATATCTTTGTTTCTAAAAAGTGCTGTCCAAGGCGATCCTTATGTTAGAAAAGCTAAGAAACGTAGTTCCTCTCAAAGCAATTAAGTGATGGGCATATTTTGATGAATATAAAAAAAAAAGAATAAAGGAAATCTGCAAAAGATCACTGCTCAAAATAATTATTTTGTAAACAAAGTCAATATTTATTAAATGGTAACATGGACAGAAATTGCTCACAAATATCTGCGTGTGATGAAGTTATTGTTAAACAACAAAAAAAGTACATAAAAGTTGCTGGTTGGGCTATTATTATAGTTTTATACAAAATACTAAATATTATTCTCATGACATAATTTTGAAAGTCACTGCTTTTACATTTTTCTTCAACAGATAATTACTATTTTCTGTCTTAAAATATCTATTTTTCTCACAAAGGTTGTAGGGTTTCGAATTTTTTTAGCTCTCTGTTTTATACTCTTAATGCTAGCATAGTATTTGAAACTGTAATGGAAAAAAAATTGAAAATAGGTGAACTACATTTACTTTTCAATCTTATTCTTTCGTAAACATAAATGTCTTCATACAACTTTTCCTAAAATCTTTCCCCAAAATATATCTACTTAACATTTTAAAACTGCTGCGAATTTGAATGTTTTTAGAATTATGTGAATAAACGGAAACTCTTTTACGAATATCATTACTTATATCTGGGTAAGCATTTTTGTTTTGAATGAAAATATTTTGTAAAAGCCACAAGTATGACATTTTTTTTTATAGTTTACTTTTTAAAATTCGAAGCTCATCATGAGAAAAAGTACAATTAGCTTTCAAAAACTGCAAATGGTTATTTCTTTTTTATTATATGTTAACTTGTAAAAGATGAAAGTTTGTAACTGATTTGGAAATCACTTGTAAAAGATTATCTATCACATGTCAGAACAGCTATTATTTATCTTATGAAAACATATTATATTTCAACGTTTATAGATGTCGAAATGTTAATATTTGGAAATCGTAAATAATCTGGGAATGCTTCTCTCTGTATAGCAGTGGGTGAGGGAAGGATTTGTAGTGTGTAATTATAGCTTTTAAGAGGAAGGGAAAGTGACTTCCCTCCACTGGCTTTGGACAATGTTTGTTTTGAGGGCTAAGGCAGAGAGCTAGTCTGTCGCTACATGTATATTGTGCTGTACATGCTGCTGTTATTCTTATTTCATATACCGTGACTGAGCGATTACCCATTTACACTCCTGCTTGACCGGGCCATTAGGCGATGGTCATGAGAGCGATGTATGGTCTGAAAGCATTGAGAACAGTGTTGTAAATATGCGTTTTCCCCTATTTTTACTTATTGATAGATTGTTTTTATTAGTAGTACAAAAAATATAGCATCACTCATTATCTGATGGCATTTTTACTGTCTGAATTAATGGAAAATACTGGACAATCCAGAAATCTACACTGAATTTAAGGAAATATATCCAATCCATTCGTGGCTTTTTTTTAATGGCTTTTACAGTGAAATTCTGGTATTCGGTATTTTTTCAGTTTTTTATAATATCTCCTGAATTAAAGTAACATGACTCTTTTTTGTGCATTATGTTTTAATTTTGCTTAAAAAGCAGAAAAGCAATTAAAAACTTTATCAGTTTTTAATTGCTTTAAAAATTTAATTTAATTTAATTGCTTAAAAAAATAGTCTCTTTTCCCATTTCAAAGTTCGTTTGCCAAACGTGTACTCGTATACTATATATTTTTTTTAATATTTGTAACTAACTGACATTTTGAATGATGATCATTGTAAATTTCCGTACTTAGTTGCTTCATAAGCTACTGAATTTCTTTTTATTCAAATACGTCAATTTAATTTGCTTAGGTGTGGTGTGAGCAAAGTAGGAGAAACAGCAATAGAAAAATTGTACACTCAAGCAGTGCACTAAAATAATACTTTCGCATTAAAAAAAAATCTCCCTTTTCCCCCTCCCCTTCGTCCTTCAAAGGAGTCTTCCCCGGAAACAAATCCATGATATTAACAAAAGGTAAGACACCCCAGAAGCCATTTTAATGGTTTAGAACGATTAGAGCCGCCCAAAATGGGGTGGAAATATGTGGAATGTATTCGTATACTATAAAGCCGCTTCTTGAAGCACTTAAGATGTCAATCTATTCCAAGTAAAAGGAAAGCGGGAAATTCTGGTATAGTTTAGGACTGCTTATAAAATTCAGTCATGATTATCAATTAAGCAATAAAAAAATTTTATTTTCTGGTAGTAATAATAATAACTGCATAATAAGTGCAATAATTTTTTCATTTCAATAACTATTTTCTGATATTTAAACGTACATTTGTACGATAATAGATATAAAAAATAAACATGTCAATAAATTTATTCTATAGCCTGGCATATTTTTCTCCCAATAAGCTTCATTTTTACTTTAAAATATAATCTCTCAAATTTAAAGTATAAGAAATAAGAATTTGATGAAAGAGAACTATGAACACAGAACATGCAAAATATCACCTAGTAGGTAAATTAAATGGTACTATTCTGTTATCGGGATCGGATTCAGAAATGTACGTATGTGAGTATCTGTGTACATGTATACACATACATACATTCGTACGTACATATATGCATACATACACGAACATATCGATACATACATGCATACATACTAATATTTCTGAATCCGGTCCTGACTTTTTTTCCCTCGCACCGAGAACCGCGTACCAATTAAATATCTATTACTTCATTCAATGACAACACCTATCTTTTATAAATTACAACGAAACTGTAAAAGTTATGAGCAATATATAATTTTAATGTATACCGACATTGTCGGAAAAGTTAAACGAAATTTATATTATAAGAAGTGCTTTTATTAACTTTATGTCACTCCATTGGTTAAAAATTGGTTAATCAATAGTAAATTGATTAAATGTAAAAAATTAATTAAAGAGCTGATGCTTTTATTCAATGACAATACTCTAAGAAGCTGCTCTTCCTACGTGTGCATGGAAGATAAATGAAAGATCTTATATTTCACGGAGTGGCAACTCTCATCAGCTTTTAGATTCTTTACTCATTCATCAATATTTTGAAGCACATTAATGTCTAAAAATTCTGTTTTTCTAATATAAGATTTTAATCATTAAGTTAAAAAAAACGCATCTCCTTTGAAGTACAATAATAATAATAACAAACGTGAACAAATAATTTGCAAGCAAAATATATGCTAGCTAAATTCTTAGTTTTAACTGATTGTGGCAAATAAGGTGAGAGATATTTGCCTGAAGAAAGAGATGCTTGTATGAAGGACTTCAAGGATTTAAACTGGTTCATGTGTACACAAGAAAAAACAATGAAAATGCCATGCATTCAGTCTCGAAATTCGATCCGGACTAAATTACTAGTGCCCAGCGGTTGTATCCATTCATCCACAGGTGAGTTGCTTTGGAAATTTTACCACTTTCCTTTATTTCTGGAAAATTAATTTTAGAATCGTCACTTTACTTGCATTTTTTATTCTTAATGGTGCATTTTGCTTAAATACTTGCTTATATGTCTTTGCTGTTAGGTAAAGTTTTTCATTACTAATTCAGTTATGTTTAGCTCACTGTGAAAATTTTCGGGCGTCATTCAACATTCATTTATATGATGACTATAAATTAATTACTTCTTCATCCATTGAAAAATGATCCGTCTTTCCCAAATAACTAAGAAAATAGGGATTACTTTATACAGTATTCAATGTCTTTTTATCCCGCTAATACGAGAAATTTCTTTCTTAGTAAAATATATAAAAAAAGCAAATTGTGCATAAATATGGAAGATTACTCGGATGGTTTGGGATTGATTTTCCTCTTCAGTTAAGTACATACATTAACTAAAATCCTTCTCATAACTCCGCTTTAATTATTTCGACGTATACAAGACTACCTTCCAAGAGTAAGTACATAGAGTTATTAGGATTTTTGAGACAAGAGACGTGAAAAAGGAACAATACCCTAGCCGGGACTCGAAATTGAACCTCTCGAATACGCGTAGAGTGTGCTACCGTGAAACTATGAAGGCATGCAGAAAAGAGCAAGAAAATACTTAATATACTCCCCCTTTCAAAGGGCCACTGGGGATTAGGGGACCCAGTCGCCAAATCCTGGTGGTAAAGAATCATCATCCACCACCTTTTAGTTTAGGCGCCACTGTAGAGTCATTAGGATTTTTGAGACAAGAGACATGAAAACTGAGCAATGCCCTCGCTGGTACTCAAACTTGGACCTCTTGAAAACGTGCCGAGTGTGCTACCGTTACGCCACAAAGGCATGCAAAAAGGAGGAAGAAAATACCTTATAAGCATGCCTTCGCAAAGGATTTCGTAAAGGAAACTGACTCTTATCCACGTTACACTTGAGGAAAAACCATTAAAACAGTTATCATCCAGCCCCTTCTCTGGAATTAGAACCCAGCTCAAACTACCAGTGTTAAGCGACTTAGCCACTCAACTGCTGATGGGGTTTATTAGCATTTGTATCAAAGACTTTGCAAATAGATAATAACGAATTACTATATTAATTAAGTTCTCAATATAAAGAAAAACTTTCATTCAATTTATCGCTATCAGCGCTGACATTTGGAGAGAAAATAATTTGTTTTCTGATAATAAAACATCTTTTCAATCGTAATATTTTGTGCGCAAAATATCTAACACTTCCACGCACTTATTTTTTCAATTCTCTTATATTGCATTAAATATAAGAATGAAAGACTTACAGATTTCTTTCTAAAAGAGTTCCAAGACACGGCGGAGAATTTCCCACCATGCAGATTTTAAAATTTCGGTTGCATTCCAAATTTTAATAAATTATCTAAACAAAGCTATTGATTTCCATAAATTTTTTTGGCATATTCATTTAGTACTCGATTTAATATAATTTCTTGAGTGGAATATTTTAATTTCTACCTTGAAGAATTTTTTACATGAAAGTTCGTGTTTATAGTAAATAGTCAGTCACAATTACAAATTCCAAAACTCGGGCATGCTAAAAACAGTGTTGTCATTTCGTAAAGTAGAAAGAAAATACGATTAAATACTCCACTTGAAATACGAAGGCAAACAAAAAGTTAATTTTGACACTGTATATCTTTTTCTTGTTGTTGAGAAATCAGAAACTGTAACCAACATCTAATACGAAGATCAAATTGTCAATTATATACTATATGATTTATTAATAATGCATTTTTCATTACATTTCTGAATTTTTTTCCATTTTTACTAAAGATTTGGGGATGTAATCAGTGACTGAGAATTGGGCTTTCATTACTACAATGTACCAGAAGGCACACGGTTGTAAAACGATTTGTCATCATTCAAAAAGCTTGCAGAATAATATACACTTGCTGTCTGACAATAAGTCTTCACTCAGAGGACTCTTCCATAAAGTGTGCTATTCAAACAGATTTCACACCCTATTAAGAGCACTGTGCAAATGACAGCCGCCTGCGGAAACACAGGGGGAAAGAAGACCTCGCGTAGCGTCTCAACACGTCTTAAGCATTTATCGGGAAATCTTGCCTCCATGTATACATGTCTTAATCATTTTTCGAGAAATTTCAGTTCCGTGTATACGCGTCTTAAGCATTTTTAGAGCGATCTCTGAAAACGTTTAAAGACGTCTTAAGCAGTTAAAGGGTTAATGAACAAACAGTAAGTAAAAGGCTTATCTTGCAAACTGTAGCCAAAATCTACGATCCAATTGGACTAATTTCTGCATATGTAATTAGAGCTAAGTTTATGATTCAGGAATTATGGGAATCTGGTTGTGATTGGGATTCCGGGGTATCGGATGAGCTAAGAAGGAAGTTTTTGCCATGGTATTCCGAAATCAAGGATCTTGTTAACATTAATATTCCTAGACGATATTTCTCGTGTGGCTCAGCAATTAAAGCAGAAGATATGATCCTGATTGTTTTCGCCAATGCTAGTATCAAGGGATATGGTGCTGTAGCGTATCTTCAGAATCCCCCTACTTTGGAGACATCCTTTGCACTATCTAAAAGCAGAGTAGCTACGCTAAAGAAGCTTACACTTCCTTGCTTGGAAATGACGGCAGCTACTATTGCTGCAAGAATAGCTGACTATCTGAAAACGCTCTTTAATATCAAGGATTGCAGTATTTATTGCTTTAGTGACTCTCAAATAGTGCTTCACTGGATAAAGGGTTATGCCAATAATTGGAAGCCTTTCATAGCAAATCGTGTTAGAGAGATACACAGTTTAATCGCTCCTGCTCAATGGAAGTTTTGAAAGGAACTGAAAATCTTGCAGATGTTGTATCACGAGATGCAAAGTTAGCAGATCTTATAGAAAAGGAATTGTGGTTTCACGATCCACCTTGGCTAAGACAAGGTAACTTTAGTAATCAAAGAGCTGAACCTGTTTTAGATCCTGAACTTAAGGAACTAAATGTTGGTTGGGAAAGCACTGAGCTTGATGATGATTCGACTGAGCTGGACTTAATGCTTGAATGATGCCGATGTCGTTTCAAATGTCACAAGAACAGAAGAGGTAGACAGCGATACTGAAAATACAAGTTATAGTGTCAACTATAATTTTAAGATAGCAATGATTTCTGCTGAAATTCTATTGGACTTCATCGACCAAAGGAGGTCTGAATAAAATGACAAACAGCACTTCGAGACATGATGTATAAATATGACAAATAGTTAAACATTCTTAAAAACAAAGTTAAATTACTTATTTTTTTAAGAAATAAGCATATACAATATGCATAAAATTGATAGTTTGGATTATTATTATATTTTTTTTTTCAAATTATCTGTGACCTGCTTCCTGGTTTTAGCCTGGATAATCGACAGTATAATGTACTGGCAAATATTTAAAACAGAAAAATTTACTTCTAAATAGTCTTCAAACTGAAAACCACACAATTCAAAGTAATAAATTGAAAAGCACTTCATACTAAAAATCACATACTAACCACTAATTTAAAATATGAAGCTACTCAAAACACATGCTGAGGACTGACCTTCACAGCCCCCCCCAAAAGTTTTCAGATTTTATACTATGCCCAAAGGGGCTTAAAAAAAAACATTCTGCGTGTTACCTTTTTTAATTAAATCATGTTCTTCGCAGTTAAACCATAAAATTAAATTTAACAGCAATATCACAAAGTAATTTAAAAAGACCATATCTTTAGAATTTCCGATACACAGTCTCGCACATGCAGATAAAAATGCTTTTTTTTTTTTTTTTTCATATAGTGTTGCCATGCTCACTTTGAAATCATCGAGTTTCTTAATCAAAAACTCATAAATTCTTTACAAACTATGAAATAGATAATAAAACAAAATCCAAATTTCGGCTTTCAGACGCCCACATTTGTGTGGAATACGGCGCTATTCAAAATTTGATTGTCTCTAGGTACCGTTATTTTTTTACAGCACAAGAAACAACATACACGCATTCATGCAAATTCTTCATTATTTAATTAAGTACAATGCAGGGCTCTAATATTTGGTGGCAACAGTTTGAATAGTGAAATGTTGTTTATAGTGAACCCATGGAAAATGTCAAAATGGAATTTATAGCCCTTCTGGACAAATTGCCCCTTTGGGCTAAAAAAAAACTTTTCCAATCAAACAAATGATATCTGCTTGCAAAATAAATCTACTTTATATATAATTTTTATTCACCCAAATCTTATTAATAATAAATACAATTAGAAATCAAAGAAGAAATATATTTCAGTTAAATTGCATACCTGTGCTTCAAGACGAGCAGTTTTTTCAGCGGACAACTGATCTTTTAGAAGTTGTACTTGCCCGACCACTGACTGCATTTGCTGATTTTGCTGTTCCAGCTGTTCTTTTAACATCTGAATATGATGGTAAACACTTAAAGATTCAGACATTTTAGGACCAGAAGTGTGAATAGATGATTTATATGGCTGTAAAAAAAAAGGGGGGAGGGGGATTTATTTTTTTCAGTATGCTATCAGAACTGAAAAACTATTTTGTTCTAATATTTTTCCTTTGTGCTACACTGATCAAAAAATAATTTAAAAATTAATATTTAATATAAGAATTTTTAATAGTACTTTCTACAAATTAAGGAAAAATTACTAATAGAATGTCATCTTTGTGAATTGCCAAAAAACGTTAGTCTGGTTGTCTTAATAAGCTGATAGGTACTATTCTCATGCAAGATATACAGTTAACAGGTACCATTTACTCTACAGTCACATTACAATTTGTAATCCCTTCTCCCCAAGAAACTTGAATTAGTGAAATCACAGTTAAATATAAAGTATATAAATCCATGTGTGCATGTTTGACTACTGTCGCATGTATATTAAAAAATATAGCAAAATTCAGCTTTTCTATCATATGCTGAAACTGAATTTTTTAATAATTCATTTCAAAATTTTGCAATAAAAAAAGAAATTAACATGTTAATAACTTTACAAGAAACAGCACTCATTTTATTTTATAAGATATTCAAAACTTATTAAAAATATTAAAATATTGAAACAGTTACTGAAATTAAAACAGAAAAAAAAGAAACTTTCCTTGAAATCTTGAAGATTTTTCATTAAAAATTTTTCAAGATAAATTTTAATTATTTTAAATACAAATATCATTGAGAAAAATTTGATTAATTGTTGAATTATATGCAAAAAAATAAAAGAAAGAAAAACAATAAGACATGAAAGAATAATACTATTTTTATTTCTGTTCATAAGTTAGACCTTGCACGATTTTGATTTAAAAAAAATATCCAGTATTGCATTTACTGACTGTGTGTGTATGGTGATCAGTTCAGGAATTTTACTGTCAAAATTACAGAAATTAATTTTCCTTTAGGAACTAAATGTATCATGAGACAAATCTTAGTTCTCTATATTTTAATTATAAGAGTTAATTTTGCAAAGATTGTTTTAAATACTCTATTTCTTACAGTATAATAATTTTAATGGAAGGTAAATCAAGAATATATTTTTGTATTTTATTTTTAATTTGTTAGCAAGAGACTCATAGTCATGTATCACATTTTGTGGCTGACTGTGAGTATTTTCATAGAATCATGAAAATACTCACAATCAGACTGTATTCAAGAATTCAAACTTGGGTCAAATTGTCAATATTCTTTAGTCTTACATGATGGTCAATTATTATAGATAATTTATTTAACCCTAGTCTCGACATATTCTCTCTCTTGAACAAAAACTATATATTTTTTCTTAATCACTTATTAAAAGCAAATATTTTTTTCTTAATCACTTATTTAAAACAATCTTCCAATCATCAAATAAATGAGAAGACAAATTTTTTTAATAATGTTCACATATTTTCTATGCCTACGAATAATGTCTTAGAATCCCTTCTTGCAAATATCAACACATATCTTGAAACACGAATATTGACATAAGGATGATAAAACTGAAAAAACAAAACCAAAATAATATAATTCTTTATAATTTTAGCAACTGCCATTTAAATCTTAAAATGTTGTATGTATTTTTTCTGCCTTTAGTTGCTGCCAGATGCTTTTCAAAATAAAAACTATGACTCATCAGAGAATAACTCAAAACAGATATTTATATTTTGTTGCCTAAACAATGATATATATAAAAAATAAATAAATAAATAAATAAAATAAAATTAAATTAAAGTGCTTCTTGTATTTGACAACAGCCTCGCTCTGCAATAAATTTAAAAAATTTACAGTATTTACCATCAGCATTAACTCTCCCAGCACTATGATTTTAACCCTAAAATTTTAAAGTTTATAAAATGTCATGAATAAATTATATTTTCTTAATTATAATTAAAAATGACTATGCATATTGTCATATATATAAAATTCACTTTGCATATTTACTCCTTTTCTCCCCCCTCCCCTAATCTAATATACACCCAACCCGAAATTCTATACTTCAGGAGCTGGCAGAAATTTTCGTGTGCAGCAAATTGGAAAGCCACCCTCCTATGCAGAATTTTACATCTAAACCCTTGGAGGTTTAAAATTTCACATATATTTCTAATATTATGCGTACAGAGTTTCAGACCTCCCTTACAGTTTAAAATTTAAGTACAATTAGGAAACCTCTAATGCAATTTTTCTATACTATTGAAGGAATTCATGCCTTAACAGTACAGTAAGCACCCTTTCATTCACATACATTTTTTAAATTTTATTTTCATAAAAAATATCCTTCTGAGAAGAAACACATATAATTTAATACTCTTTCAGAAGCTGAAATGGAAAACATTATGTTTAAAAATAAAATATTAATTAGCATTATTATTTTAAGGCCTTAATAAAATAATAATTAGTACATTTAGCTACTGTAGATAAAGAAAAGCAATAATTTTCAAAAAGACAGTACAGTGAATTGTACTAGCTTGATTTTTGATAAGCAATATTTTCATTTGATTTTTTTGTATCATAAAATTAATATCTTTTAAAAAAATAAAGTGACACTAATAATCATTTTTCTTCAATTAAAAATATGTAGGCAAATGATTCTCTTGATACAAGTATATACTTTCAAGTACATACTTTAACAACTTTTTAAAAAAATTATAAAATTAAAATTGCTCTTAGGTTATACTGAACCTCTGATGGAATATCAGCATGGAGATACAACAGTGGAGTATCAACACATAAATACTTATTCATATTGATTTTTATCAGTTTATACTTTACAACACAGTTAAATTTAAAATTTTGAAAGCATTTGATATTTTAACTTGTATATTTAAAGTAAACTAAAGTAAAAAGAAAAACTGCTTAATAAGACAGCTGTAAATCTGGGTTTATACTTAGATGAACTGTAAATAAGAATAAACTATGCAGAACATTTGAGAAAGATTTTTGAAAGGATACTAACTATCCTCAAACACCTAACAGATTCTCAATACAGCTGAAATAAAACTTTAAAAACCACATACAAACTATACATCCAGCCTGTCCTGATCTAACAAAATGAAGTTCACATATCATCCACCATCAAATAGAATGACTTGACAATTGGAAGTCAACAAAGAGATCATTAAATGCACTCTCATTTCAGCTCTGCAATTCATGACTGACACCCAGTCTCTGATTAAAATACCTGTTAAAAATACATTTTTCTCTATCAAAAATTACTCAGATTTCCAAATGATCCTTTCTGAATAAATTATGATGTATAACTCAGTAGGAATTTCGAAACTCAGGATAATTTCATTCAGAAGGATTGCTCAGCAATTAAATGCATCTACTAAGGTTGCTGTTCTTCTACCAGCTGTCAGCCTCTTTAGATTTCCTGCCCTTTCACCTAAATTTGGATCTTAAAATGCAATTGAGAAAAAGTTCATATTTGCATGTGTTTAATATTATGATGAAAAAGCAAAGATTATATGGAAATCATATTTTTATTATATTCAGTTTACACGCAATCAGTACGATATCAGTGTATAATACATAAACAATTTGACAATTAAATGAGATTATAAAAAACAAAAACATATCAAGTTTTTATTAAAAATTTTATGTTTGTAACGTTTCACTTTTATTTAAAATTATTCTTCATTTAGCAATACTAAATGCACTTAGTGCATAAAAGTGCACTTTCATGCACAAGTAGAACTATTTTTTCACTTTTTTAGAGATATATACAGAATGAAACATACCTCAGTGTCTTTTTTACTGAAGTCATTTTCATTAAGAGGTGGAAGGCATTCATTTGTTACAGATTCTGAGATTTTAGCAGCATTTGTTTCTTCCTGAGTATCACAGCTGTTAGGTTCAGAAGCACCATCTCCTTGACTTTTAACTAGGTATAATTGAAAAGAATAAACATGTATAAAAATAGCATTAAAACAAGGAAACTCATTCAATAAAACACAGCATCAAGTTTCTTTACTTCTAACATTTATTACATCATTTTAAATACATATTTACATCTGTCCTATTATTAGGTGGACTAATCTTCACAGAAATTATATTACACAATGAACCAATATGTAAATTCCTTCTCATTCCTACATTACATAGCATTCACCTGCGAATACAACTCTGAACCTTCTTCTTGTTTATATTCATCTATTTTCAACAATTCCCCACCTGAAAACTCTTTGAGTTCACACAAACCAAATATATAATAAATCAGTATTGCAAAATCAATCACAACATTTCCATCTCTGACAGAACAGGCTTGTCCACAAATTCTTATGGAATTGGTCATAATGTATACGGACATCATCAACTTTAAACTGTCCAGGTATATGTAGGGGGACATAAATTCATGGACCTTAAGGAAAGCAAAGTAATGCTTCCTCCAATGATTCCAAAAGTGATTTAACAAGATTTGCTGCTGTTTATACCTTTTGATCAAGGAATGTACAGACCCAATCAGGTCTTCTCTGAATATTCTTGAAACTGGAAGAGAAAGTAAACCAATTCAGAAATGAGGAGTTGGTAGTGAGGGCTCTGAAGGGTCATCATAGATGTATGTTATTAGCCTTGAATTAATTATAGCTTTGATCTCAATGAAAACTGTTTCTAGCTCATTCAAAGAAATACTAGAACATCCAACTATTGGGTTGGCAACTAAGTAATTGCGGATCTTTTTTAGAAAATCAAAGACAATTTTTTCATGGAACTAAATAACTTTATTCTGTAATGTATTGCCCATTTTGATCAATGACTTTTTGCCATCTTTCAGGCAGCATCATAATCACTTTTTTGATCGGTTGCGTAGGTTTCATTTGGCGTTCGTTGAAAAATGGAAAATCAAAAGAAAAATTTTCGTCATATTTTGCTATTTTATTTCCGCAAAGGGAAAAACGCATCGCAAGCTCATA
>KK117249.1:4844-58718 GCA_000611955.2 Stegodyphus mimosarum
GCAGCTGTTCCAACTTTCTGAAGTACGTGTGACCAAAAATGTCTGGATGCTCATTAAAAAAATAGTGGAAAGTTAACCAAAATTTTCTGCCTCACATGTAAAACATGGTTTAGCAACAAATTCCTCAGACATGTACTGGCATTAATAATGAAAAAAATTGAAAGTTTCGTTAGAGAAATTCTCATTTTTTAATTCTGTTTACAGAATAAAATGATGCGTTATTTTGTTCTAAAATGTGATTATCGGTCTGTGATTCAATTTTTGATAAAAAAGGTTTTAATCCCAAAGAAATCAAACAGCGATTGGATCATGTGTTTGCTAATTTGTCTCCTTATTATTCTACAGCGAAAGAATGAGTAAAACAGTTTTACTTGAGCTACGAATCAATCAAACATGATTCTCGTGAAGGTTCACCATTCAGCACCAACATCGGAAAATATTGCTAGTGTCCAGTAGAAAATACTCGGTTACTAGAGATTAAAAGAACAAAATAGTATCTAGCTAAAACAGATGTTTTGCGCATTCTATAGGAGCATCTACGCATGAACAAAGTCCCTGCAAGATGGGTGCAGCAGTTTAAAAGCAGCAACGTGTGGATGCAATTCCAACAAGCTGTGTAGGAGCTTGACCACCCCCTCACATCCCAGATTTAGCTCCAGGTCACAATTATCGGTTCTCTGAACTGAAATCTAACCTAAAGAGATTTAATGATGACGACGGCATAAAATGAGCGGATATGAAATATTTTGAGGACAAATCTTCATATTACTTTTTCATGAGCGTACAGTTGCTCATTAAATGAAACTATAAGTGCATAGAGGGGATCATATTAAAAAATAAAATATTCAAATTTTCTCTGTTTCTTTCAGAAGACCGGAGACTTTTGGACCTACCTACGTATGTGCTAACATAGACATAGCATATAACAGAATAATTACGCTTTTAAATTTCTCTTAGACAGTTTTGATTTAAAATCCGTAGTTAGTAACAGTTCTACTTTTTCTGTTTCTAGTCACGTATGATCAAGAATGTGCTAATACTAAAAAGTTATTTTTTACTTTTTAGAACATTTTATTGAAACCGCAAGCTTTAAAAGTTATATCTATATTCTGTTTTCTACTTAAAATCAATAATAATAATAATAAAGAAAACTAGTGCTTCTGAATGTTGCCGCCCAGCCGGCATAGTGATTAAAGACTCCGAGTGCCATACCGATGTGTTTGGATTCGAATCCCGGAGAAGGCATTGATATTTGAAAGCGTATAGTGTCTGTGCGGCAAGGGAGCACACAAAATATATAATAAAATATCCAATTTCTGAAATTTAAAAATCTCCGGAAAATTACGGAAGACGAAATACTAGAAAAAGGTCACTGCCTCGTCAATTCTGAATGTGAATTAGATAATGCATATGAAAGGGAATTCATAGATATTTTGTCAAATAATGAATCTGCGGGTAGAAAACCAAAGTCTTAATCACTTAATACATGATACTAAAGAAAAGAAAGGACTTCAAAAATATCTTCGTAAGGAACTAACGTTATCCATGGGGTAGTATGAACCTACAAAAACTTTCCTTCAGACACATTGATTGAACCCACTCCAAACCGCCTGCGACCAGCAGTTTTACCGATCAGCTGCCGGATCGCAGCTTTAAAGCGTTATAATTCGATTTATTTCACTAATTACAAATGGTGTAAAAGAAATTACTGTTTCGGTTATTATTTACTGCATCTCATCTGTGTAGAGTGATAGGAGTTTTATTTCGCTAAATTCTTAGTAGAGAACCAGTGCTTCAATACTTTTTATTGTTCTTGTTAATTTCTACTCATAAAATAGTGACAAAAAGAAATATTTTTGTATGTAAAACAATCGGGAGAGCTTAGCAATTTCCTGCACCAAATCGTTTCTCGGAGTCTTGAAATGTTCGAGAACATTTCATTTCAAGACGAATTTGAAATGTTCGAGAACATTCATTTCGAGTATAGTCTTATCTTGCTTTGGGGGATTGAGTACCTGCTCTCCTTGACTAAATGTCAAGGGTTACTGTTAGGTTACGTAGGTAGGTCAACAAAGTTTACTTTGACTGTGTCCAGTTTTGACTTTCTAGTTTATTGTGGCTTTATATTGTTTATTGTATTGGTTTATTGCATTATTGTATGTATTAATTGTGGTACTGTAGAGCACTGTGCATTCAAACCATAATCAGCACATTTATTTATTATTACGTAAGATGTGTGCTGTTTGTGTCAGGCTAAAATAACTATGGTATCTTTTCACAACAAAGTGATTTCCAAAATTCCTTGTATTCCGAATTAATTTCAAAGATTAAATTTTCATCAGTTCTGTTCAGCTTTCCATTTAAATTAATGTACGTTTGCAGCCAATCTTTTTATCTTTCGCTTCGTATCTCTTGATTCATTACTTTACAGTTCTACCGCAATAATAAATAGCCTTGGCGACTTGACTGAATTTTTAAAAATACTACATGTTGCCATATAGCGGCGGATCCCCAAATCGCGTTATGTTTTGCAATAATTTAACTTTTTAGTCACAGAACTATTTTACTATTACATTTTTTTAGACGATTAGACTCAAATATATTTTTTCGGGAAAATTGAGAGTTCAAGTTTTGAAGACTTCTTTGTAAGAGAAAGTGGTTCGTATTCATGTCATACATAGGGAAACCGCAAAACCAACCATGCAACCAGTCCGTTTGCCCGGGATAGAACCCGGGTTGAATCGGGAGAAATCACCGGTATTAACCACTCTGCCATTGGTGGGGTTTTTCTAGAAAAGAGTCTATTTAGTTTTATAAAGCTCGTAATGCATGCATCTTCCTTCTTTGGGGTTAAAGTTTTTTTATTATTTGAAATCGTAGCTAAAAATGATACGAAATAAAACAGTAGATCAGTTCGATTCTTTCAGCAGATTGGATAACCCTGCGAGTTCTGTGGTTCTGAGTTAAATGGAATTCTTAAAAATGAATAGCATTTAACCAATTTTAACCACCTATGTATGCTTAGCAATGAGATTATGCCGAGATAAAAGGCCAAAACAATTAAATAAATTAATTAAAATAGAACTTTGATATTCATTTAAGTAATTTGACTGTTGCGTTCCGCAAAATGTGAGTAATTTCATCATAATGAAAAGGAATTTTTTATTAGCTAGTAAATATAGTCGCTAAACAAGGTGAAATATCTATAGCAAAATCTTATTACTTATCGGTTACTTAATTATTTAGCTACGAAAAAAAATTTCCCGTTCTGAATTGCGTGTAGGTTATAAGATATTTTCACTGTCTGTAGTTCAAATGCAAGTCTTTTTTTATGAAAAATTCAGGTGGCATTATCAGAGTACTATCTGAATTTGCTTTGTCGAATAGAAGCCTTTTATGCTTTTTTTTGGGAGGGGAAGCTAGGTTGGAGGAAAGTACTTCTGATATTCTGCAACAAAGCCGTCACAAACCTTTTATTATTCACTACTTTTTAATGTAAACCATACTAAAAAGGATGCTTTTGAAATACCTGTCTGCCGTACCTGTTTCAAAAGAATGAAATGAGAATAGCATTACATAAAAAATTCTTTCATAAAACAGGGAACGGAACTTTTTTTTCAAAGAAACCCTCCCTCCACTTCGAAAAAAAAGAAGGTTATTTCAGAGATGTGCATTTTAAATGTTTGCTCGGGAGATACGAATACATTTCAGCTTATTTTATTGATACGCATGCATTTAAAAACAGTTCGCTCATTAAAGCATAAAGGAAAAGCAATGGAATACAAAGGTTGTTTACATATTTTTAAAACGATTTTCATAAAAGTGTCTAAAAAGGTCATAAACTTAAGAAGAATTTGGCAGTAACTTAATAATACAAAGAATTGTTTGGTAGTTATTCATCGCTTTGATCAGTAATTATTTGTTTGTAGTTCAGTATCATCCACTTTGAAAATGGAGTACGCCAACATGTTTGGGATCGAATATTGTATTTTTGCTTCTTGTAATGAGATGTGTTTTTATTTTGGATTTAAGAAACGTTACGAAAGCTATAGAATTAACATTTCTGAACGCAAAGAGGATAATATTATTTATCTTAAGGATTAAAACAATTACTTAAATAATTTTTTTTTTTTTTTTTTTTTTTCACATTTTTTTTTTTTTTTTTGCACACAGAACATGCAACAAAAGAAAATCCCAAGAGAGTAAAAAAGATACGAATGTAGCTAATCTCAAACAAAAGTCCACAGACTAAACGAAAAAAAAATGTCCTGGAATATTCCTGTATCAGCAGTAAACATCACAAAGATTTAAATCTTTAAAAATGTAATTCGTTTAGGCACGCACTGAATGCTGAATACGTAAAAGTACTCTTTATCAAAACTGTTTAATCAAAGACAAATGGAAATCTTCCGTGTCTTTTTATGAAAACAGGTTATCTAATTCACTGTAATAAAAAAAATCGTTATACTGTCAGGAAAAGAAAAGACATATGATTTATTTTCAAGAACTCACAGAATAATGCAAATTTGATTTCAAGGCTCGAAAGAATATATCTCTAGCATTAGGATTAATTTAGATTATAGTAAAGCGCAAGAGGGTTTATCTTCTTAACGAGAGGGATGCCTTCGAGAAAGACTCTCTAAGGTGAACTGGTTTTTATCCACTTGACACATGAGGGCAAAACCACGAAAACTCCCAATCAACCATCCTGTTCACTGGCATTTGAGTCCGGGTCGCGTAATGGCAAACCGCACATTGAGTTGATCAATGTTAACGAATTTCGCTTACTGCGCATGCTCAATGGTGTACCGTTGGCATGGGACAGCATACTGGCGAATAAAAATAAACAACCCTACACAAGCCTGTTCGTCATATAGGACTTAGCGACTCTTTACGATTGCAATACTATGGACACTTTTTTTGTGCTTATTGCACTTGCTTCTGTTTCATTTCATTTTGGTTTATTTTGTTCATAAACATTACATTTAGTATCAATTATTTGTAATAATTTCTTTGGCTTTATTTCAGTAATTTAAATTAGATGTATTCCCTAAGTTGTTAAAGTATTTATAAACGGAACGCATGGTAAATAATCGATTGCTTTTATTCCTCAGAAGTACAATCAATAAACATTCAGCTCAAGTACAATCAATAAACAACATCATGTAATGTTTCCTGTTTTGTAATCCTTCTTAAACGAAAATTTGGGGAGTTTACAATCGATATTTACATTCTAAGTAATGAAGCAAGTTTTAAAACCCCAAACTGTTTACGTCCAGATAGAATATCCACCACATACCATATTTATCTTCTTTTAAAATTGCGCCAAAGTCCTAATTGCGCCAAATTCTCTTGTGAGTATGCGCAGTGTGCGTAACTCGTTTAAATTGTTCAACTGAATGTGCGGTCTGCCATTAAGCGTCCGGGTCGTATTACTAAATTCAGCGGATTTATTGTTTGGCAGCTGGTAGGTCTCCAAAAACGTATCATTAAAAGATTGAGGATTGTTGCTAGTTCCGCTTGTGACGTAAAATTAAAGTTTAGAAGGTGTTTCTTCCGCCTTCTTCGTATGCCTTCGTAGTGTAGTGGTCAGCACGCTCGGCGCGTATTCGAGAAGTCTGTGGTTGGAGTCCCTGAGAGAGCATTGCTCATTTTTCAATATCAAAAAATAAACCTAATGTCTCTACAAGTTATAAGAAGTTGAGACTGATAAAAAAGTTAAGATTAGTACTTTAAGTTATCAAAGTTAAAACAATCCGAAAGAAAAATCTGTGCTTTGTATCAGCGGTCTCAAACTGCGTACCGGCCGAAAATAAAAATAAAAATATTTATTAACGAAATGCACTTTAAACTAAATTTAAAGTTTTATTTACTAAATATGTATCAAAACATATATAAATAAAAATGAAAAAAATTCTAATTTAGGTTTATTTTCTTATTTTTAAGTCTAAGGTTTGGGATCTGCAAGAAATTTCTATTGGTTATACTTTAATTCAAACTTATTGATAGCTAAATGTTAAATTTTCATACAGAAATGTATTTTTATTTATCCTAAGACGTTAAATAAACAATAAAGTAACTTACTTAAAATATAAATAAAAAATTTACGAAAACTTTCCAAGTGTTAGTCGTTATTATTATATACATGTCATTAAAACTTAAATAATAACAACCAATTCTCTTTCTTTAATTTATAAAATTTTTTTTGATGCATATACTTCTATGTAAATAACTAAAAACTTCTCTTTTTCTTACTACAACTTTCAGCTACAACACTTGATGGCGTTTCGATTTTGATAAAGTTTATAATCTTTGAGAAAATAGCTTCATCTCGAATTTTAGATGCTCATTGATCAATATACTTCATTTTCTAGATTTATTAATTTTCAACTGCGAAAAAATTCTGTTCATATATAAATATACTTTCAAACTTTTCTTAGCCCAAAAATTCGTAAATGAAGGTATTTATCTTTTGACAGGTACGAAAAAAAAGTCAATCAAATTTGTATCTTCGGATTTTTGAATATGATTTACATAATAATGCAAATTAATTGGTTCAATTTGTAGGTTTTCAGGGGTATTACTCACGTTCATTTTTAATGGTAATAAAAGTAATGTAAAACTGGACTCCAAGTCCTTAAAATTTTAAACTTTTACTGAAATCCTTGTCATAGTAGTTAATGGCATAATGATACTACTTAATTTATGGGAAGAGTATTCGTGGGTCGCATAAATAACTTCGAGAGCCGAATATGGCCCGCAAGCCGTCAGTTTGAGACTGAAAAAATTAAGGTAAATAGGGGGAGAGGTGTGAAACAACACGCTAACTGCAAAAATGCTTCTTACTTTAGAAGTCATCGTGTGAATTGAAATTCTGGAGAAAGAAGTATTAGATAGGACATTTAAAATATTAATATTTTTATTTAAGACATTCATTATGAGCGAAAACTTTATGCTAAAAATATACAAGGAGCTTCAATTTCTCATAGCATAATTACACGAAATTCGCCTTGGACTATGTTCTTCGGGAGGTGACGGTCATTATATAGAAAAAAATTTCAGTGCTTATCGACCCACAGTATAAACAGGAAGTACATTTACTGAATTGGATATTAACTTTTCTTCTGAAAATGGGTTTCATATATTACTTATTCATTTAATAGAAGTTTCAAGAACACACTCTTTGTAAATTATTTTCATCTTTTAGACTTCCTGAGGACTTTTTAATTAGTTTTCTGAATAAATATTACTAAATTCGCAGATAAGCGAAAAATTAATTATTTATAATAATTTAAGCATAGACTGGAAATTAATACGTTAATGAGAAATTGGGAAAGGCTATAAGGTATTTCTCCCGCCTTCTTCGCATGCCTTCGTGGTGTAATGGTCAGCACGCTCGATGCGTATTCGAGGGGTCCGTGGTTCGAGCCCCGGAGAGAGCATTACTCATTTTTTCAACTTCTACTTTAAAAAAATACCTAATGTCTCTACAGTGGCGCCCGAACTAAAAATGATGGTGGATGATGATTCTTCACCTCTATGATTTGGCGATTGGGTCCCCTCATCCCCAGTCGCCCTTTAAAAGAGGGACTATATAAAGTATTTCTTCCGCCTTCTTCCAATACCTCCGTGGTGTAATTGTCAGCACGCTTGAAGCGAATTCGAGAAGTCCGAGGTTCGAGTCCCTAGCCAGGGCACTACTCATTTCTTCAGCTTCCTGCTTTCAAAAAAATATCTAATATCTCTACAAAGCCTCAGAAGAAAAGAAGCATTTCTCGTATTAATATTGATAAGTACTTTTAATTTATTAATAAATAGGCTACTCAGGTTTAAACTTAATTGTTCAGCGAACGTTTCTTTCCGACATATCAATTATTTACATTGCGTAACAGAAGATTTTCATCTAAAAATCACATTAGTTATTCTTTACAGAAAAAAAAACTGTAATTGTCAGCTTGTATGCGACCAAAGGTTTATTAAATACATTTCATATAAATTAGAACAGCATATTATTAAAATCCTTCTTCATTTATGGAGAATTTTGATACGATTTCGATATGTAAAACTAAGCGAAGAAAATAGAAACATACCTAAGTAAAATAATAAAAAAACCTAAATTGAAACATTCATGTGCATAATAAGGTAATGACGTTAACATACAAATATACATGACAGTAATTCTTTCAGAGGTACAAACGATGTGATGCTTGAAATTACAAATAATGAAAGAAAAATAAAATGGAACTGCAGTTTGCAATTAAAAAAGAGATGTTTATTTTTTTTAATATTCAGTTAGTTTACAGTTATTTGAAACAAAAGATTTTCCTGTTAAATCATTTGTATAATCGTTTAAATAAATATTTGCAAATATGTTCACTATTTTCTAACAATATTAAAGAAACCACAAGTGAAAGATTACAAAATATTTAAAAAGATTATTAGTAAATTCAAAATTATTAATATAAAATTTTAAAACTAAAAAAGGAATTAAGTGCTAGTTTTCGACATTTCTGAAAATGTACGTCCGATTTTCTTGATATTAGTGTTTCAAAAATGCAATAATTACGGATTTAACTTAAATTTCCTCTGTTTGGGATAGCTGTAGATATCCACTGTTCCTTTAATAAATCAGTGTATTATTTAAAATAAATAGCATTTCTTTGCATACTGCAAAATACATAGTAACTGGTTATGTATCTTAAAACCTACAATTTATTAAATAACATGAAATGAAATATCATTTTCTCTTCCCCTTATAGTATGCTTTATTATTAATACAAACATAAATAAGCAATGAAAATAGAAACATAGCTAATATAATGATTAAACAAACTAAATTCATGCTCGGTGTTGGAACGGTGTTATGTTACAGTATATTAAAATAACAAATAAATGCACTTGACACTAGTTTAGAAAAAGCAATAATTGTGCAGTGTTTGGAATTAAAAAGAGTGTAAGAGAAATAATGAAACCGCAATTCGTAATTTGTGTAATAAATACACATAATATGGCTTTAAAATACATTCAGTTTATGATTATTTGCAGTGAAAAAACTTATATACATTAAAACTTTTACACAATTGTTTAAATAAATATTTGTAAATGTATTTAATACTTTTATAATACAATAATTAGTGTAAATTTTAAAACGTAAAACAACAATTAAGCACTAATGTTGACATTTTCGAAAATACATTTCTTATTTTTTAATGAAATCAATAAGTTATCTAAATTCAGTCAATTTTCTGTGTGTACCATATATAGAAATTTCAAACAGTGTGCACCGTAACTCTTCATATATAAAGAGTTACTCTTTATATATACACTATATTAAATTTTCTGTATGTTTATCAATGCAGTTAAATCCACATCTCTTTGAAGATGGTCAAACAAAGATCACCGGGTTCCTAAATTTGTTACACATAGTAATTCATGAAGCAGGCATCTGTTTGGGACTTTTCGTAACTCTTTGAATGTATTATTAATACATATTTCACTGGAAGTTTTCATTCACTCTTCAAAATGTCCTGTGCAGTCACATAAGTTACAATTTCTAGCATCTGTCGATGCAAACCAAATCGAGATTCGAAACAATTGATTTAAAGATTATCTGTTAATATCCACAGATATCGGTAAAAGCATCTTTTCTTGAGTTCGTATCTTAGTGAAAATCTTTTTCGACGACAAGACTTATTTGCTTGAAGCGGAGATCGCTGGAGGAATTTTTTGATAAATTTGTTCGGGAAATTTTTTTGTCAGCCTAGGTACTGTTTTGCATCATCTTTTGAAAACTGATGAGCACTAACGTAGATAGATGGGTTTACTACGTTCCAACGTAGATAGATGGATTTTCACTTAAGAATACAACACGAGGGAGCATTAATAACGTTATACATCGACAAATTTAACACTTTGAATGTTCGAACGCTGCATGGTCAGCTGCAAAAGTCACCAACTGTGAAATTATGGACGGAAAGAAAGACTCATTCCTGAGTTGTTCGGTGCAAAGAATTTGTAATGAGAGAATCCCATTATAAATTCTTCGGTTCGGTGAGTGTCATACAGTTTTCCATATCAGGGTAATCCCTCCTCTCTCGTGAGCAATACGGGTCAATCCCTTGTGGTATATCCTCGGCAGCGTTCTCGGTGGTGATTAGAAGTCTAAAAGACGAATGGGTTCTGTTTTCCCCGATAAAATGTAAACAAGAAAGTGTCCAGCTATTGGTTTAAATATATAAATGGTGTTCACAATATTCCTTACGCGGCCTTTATTTTTGTAACCGTTGGTTGAAGACACATACTTCCAATTACAAAAATATTTTAAATGACTCAAATATTTTTTATTTTGTATTTTTTAATTGAAAAATATACTACATTACATACATGTTACATTAGGTACGTAAAAAAGTGCATCAAAAATGTATGATAAATTTACAAAAAGAGAAATATTACAACGATAGCTACAGTTTTCTTTTGTTAACAGAGTACTTAATACCTCTCTTAAAGAATAAGAGATTCCTCTTGTATTTAAAAAACTTACCATTATTTGAAAGGTATACACTCATTTTGGCAATAGAAAATACTTACGGCTTGCATTTCTTTAAATTTTATGCGACTTCTTTAATTTTATTCTTAATTAATTGATAAAATGTGTTTATTTTGTTATCGTTGTACAAGTTTGTCAATTATATAAAGCTCGATTCTGAAACTTAACAGTAAATTATGAAATGAAATGTCATTTGCCAGGAAATTTATAAATTCCATTACCTAAAATTACTAATTAGTTTACATGTCAACCGTTAGTATAATGCTTCTGTCAAGAATACTGACTACGTGAGTAAAACCTTTTGCTTCTTTATTCCCCTTTTCCTCGTAATATTGAATTAACATTTGTGGCAGTAAACATTTTTTTGTAATTATACTGAAGTAACATGTTCAATCGTTTCCATAAAATGTTTTTATTAAAAATACTGCAAAAAATTGTCATATTTTAGTTTCATTTCCGAGAAACAAATGGCAAGATAAATAATAATTTTTTTATAAAAATATTTGTCTAATTTACTTTATAGAGAGCAGTAAAAATACATAACAGTTTAGCATGAATGTTAGACTTTTCGAATTATGAGGGAATAGGAGAGATACATATGACTACACTCGGGATAATGAATATTTACAAATGAAAATATATAGCTATAGATATAGATACATTTAAAAAAATTATTTGTAACTGAAAATTTAGTTTTTGAGTTAAAGAGAGTATTAAAGATCTGACTATTGAGTTGGAGTATTGTTATATGTATAAGGGGAAATGACAGCAATATATACAAGAATAAGCCAAAAAAAAAAAAAAAGAACTAGGTGTCGAAGTAGACTTGAAAATGCTCCTAAGATCTGGGCGACTTTCGAGCTGGCATTAAATACTGCAATAAAAGGTTAGTACGAACCTCACAGGGACAAGACAGGGAAATAACAGTATATTGTGTTTGATGGTGTGTTTGTGTGTAATGTTCCTTACTGTAACATAAATACGAGTCAGTCTCTCTTAGAAAATCCTCCACGAATGTTTCCGTGATAAGAATAATGGCCTCGAGAGCTATTGTCTTCTCTATTTCTTGTAATAAATAATCCAATCTACTACACGGTTTATTTAAATTCAGCAAATTAAAAATGATTTTCCTCGACATTTCAAATATGAAAACATAAAATAAGGTATTTTATTGGATGGCATTAGTATTGTGAAGGGATTAAGTTGTGATGCGATTGCCCGTGTGGAAGAAATCGTAATACGTCATTGAGATGTTGAGGGAAATACATTAGAACGGTTTTTTGCAACTACCTTTCCAGCAAGTTCCCTTTAATCTTGAAGAATTTTCATTTTTACTACTTTATGAGACATATGTAAAATTCCAGAAAGCTATATCTGCTAAGTGATAAAAATCTGCTTTATGATATATTTTGCTTCATTGCCTAACTGTGATGTTAATAGGCTAAGTGCTGATCCTTTAAATCTTTAAGTGCTTATCTAGTATATCCTTATAAACAGTGATGCATAGGGATGTGAAACGTAAATCTTGCATTTCGATTGCAAGCCTCGTGGATGCTAATTTAAGATCTTTTTTTTTTATTTCCCCATTTTATGCTTCGAACCTTTTCTTTTTATTAAGTAAAATTTTATTATTTTATTATTTTTCTGTGTTCAGACTCAAGGGTATTTCTTTCTATTCAGTTTCACTGTTCCACAAACACTTTAATATCCTAGCTTAAACAATTTTGGCAAGTAATTTTACCAAGCGGCCTGAAACAAGAGGTTATGTGATGAATGATTTACCGGAGGGAAACTAAAGTAAATACAACATGATTTAAATAATAGCAGTACTAAAACTTTATTACTGCGATTTGTGGGTTACAGAAATAGCTAAGTCAAATGTACGATTTAAAAATCCAAGTCTAAGAAGTAAAAGTCTTAGAAGCTTCTGCATATGTAGCTATTACTCAGAATTTCAAATAACTAATAAACTTCAACTGGCAATGAGAAGGCGAAGAAAAGTACTTCCCACCATAAATTCATTTCAGTACCAGTCAACCAAGTTATGAGTTACAATTAACGAGCTGTCTTTCAACTTTTATTTGCGTTAGTTAGTTTCCATAACGTCTGGAATCAAGTTTTGTATATACATACGGAATCAGAAGAGGGAGAACAAAATAAATAAAAATAACTGATAATATAGTTTAGAATAAACTTTACAGTGTATGTTCTTTGCTTTACCAACACACCATCTAACTGTGGAAGATTATAAAAAAATACCTATATTTAAATAATACCCTTTGCCTAGAAACGGTTGCGCAAGCGTCATGACAAATTAAATGATAGGGAAATGGCTATGAAATATGACTCCTTATTCGAAATTGGGCTGAATTCATAAGAATAAATTGTATGCAATAAAGATCAGGTTAAGGAGCAGTATATATTTTCAGTGTACGACTTTTTCAAAGGTAATTAAATTAAATTTCCCGCTTAGTTTTCTGGACAGTAACTAATTTTTTGATTTTTACTCCGGTAATCTTGAAGCTCTGATTTTGTTCATTACTCTTTAATGGAGAGTAATAATAGTAAGAAGAAGAATAGTCGTACGTAATCTGAATTGCTACCACAATATTTCATATTCACGGAACTAGTCACTAGCCTGTAAATCGAAAGTAATTGTAAAACCGTTTCCACTAAATTCAAAATCATTATCTTTGTAATATTTATATTTATATGAGTCATTATCATTAGCTTCAGTTTCTGTTTCTACACAATTGCTTGTAAATCTACTCCTCTTTTTACAACTTAGTGAAAACAAAATATTCTGAATGCCTTCTTCCTAATACCAAAATTGTACTAACCACATATTATACACAGTTTGATAAACAGCTGCAAAAAAAAAAGCAAGCTGGAGGAAAGCAATATAAAAGAAACAAGGCCTTTTTTTATCTCTTAACACTTGCGCAAGCGCAAGTAAATAAAAAACACCTCAACAATGTTCGGTGTACTTCAGTTATCTTCACATCGCTTTAAAATGGATAAAAATTAATTCAGATAAGTGAATTCAATAAAACTGTTTCTCTCACAATGATATTAAAGTTGCGGTATGCATCAAAATAAGTTAGCCCGGGATAGTCAGAGAAACGGTTTATTTTATTTTAAATCTCTACATTTGAGGACCTTTTTTCTTTTGATATATTCTATTGAAATTGTAAAAAGTTCTCGGGAGCTTTCTGCTTACAAAGTACAGACTGATCTAGAGAGAAAGGGTGATGTTTATACACATTTCTAATAGAGATATCATTTAAATTACATTGGCCATGAATATTATCACTTTTATTTTGTTACCTTCTGTAATTCTTGGTTTTGGTGGTTCAAAGGGCGTTTTGACTTTCTCGGGTTGATTCCTTTTGGGAAGGCTCATTTCTTTGAAGGACTGAACCAAACTACTACAAGACAGCGATCTATGCGTCTGTTTAAGTTTTTGTGGGAGCTGAGGACGGCTCAGGTAGTTTGGCCAGTTTTCATCGTCTGTAATAATTAGTGAACTAAAGTTAGTATTATAGTGACTTTACGTAGCTAAACTCTAAACCTATAATGTAGACAAAAAATAAAAATTATGGAACATAATGCGGAATGAAAATTATGGCCCTTTAAATCCCAAATTAATCACTTTTGCGTTTGATTGTAATTATCTGTAGTATAAGTGTAAACTGGGAGTAAAATTTTATAACGCTTCCGTACTTCACATGTGAATTAAATAATAGATAACAGAATGCAACTTTACCATTTTGTTAAGACATAATTTATGAGTTTGCAATTATGTTGCCCGATAACTCAACTTTGATTCAAAATAAATGTTTTTATAGAAATTAAATACTAAAAAACTACGTTTTATTTTTAAAATGATGTAAACGGGTTTATGATAAACATGCCACTTTTCGGATTTAATGCAATAATCATGCGGCTAGAGGATTCCTAATCCATATAACTGTGATGTTATTAGCAACTGACTATACATAAAAATTTCTGTATTTAGGGTACTGTGTGATCAACCATTAGTCAACAATCGCACGATAGCATTACAATATGTATGTTTTTTCATTAGGAAATAAAGAAGAGTTTTATTAGCAAAAAATGCATGGATCTACTAATCCTCGTTCATCGAGCTGTAGTAGCCAAATGAGCCGCGCACTTTAGCCTTATACACACTGCAAAATGCTTGTTTGGTTATATATGCTACATGCACTGTTAACGTCAGTTAAATTACATCCTCAGAATCAAATAATCAGATTTCATTTTCAAGTAAAGGCAATGGGTAAGGGTAACTTGATAGTACGAAGCAAACATAGTAGGTTCACAGAACGAAAAGATGAATACTCATATTTTCAAGCTTATTAGAGCTGTAATTTCTGACATATGCAGCTGATATCTGCAGCATATTCTTGTTATCAGAATTTATATTCAGAAGCTCTAAGAATGCCATGTTATGTAAAGAAATATTTCGACGCATAGTGTTGACATTAGGTAGTGCCTTCAACACTTAATAATGGAATCGCATCTTCAAGTAGAAGCCCAGTGGGTAAGGGTAACTTGAAGCTGCATTTAGACGACGGTATAAAGGGCATTAGTGGTTTTAGCTGAGCTGCGTTGCCAGACAACCAGTTTGTACTACGTCACAAAATGTGGTTTAGGGCTCTTGGCATTAAGTTCGAAGTTTTCAAATTTATGCCGACTTGGGATAAGCATCGACCAATCAGAGAGAACGCGAGAAACCTGAATAGGAAAACAGAGCAGGAAAGTTGTAGACGCATGCGCAAATTTAGCTTCTCTAACTGGGTGCGGCTTAAACCCTGTATTGCAGGCGTGAACGGAACTCCCGCATTTTATTCCTTGTGATTATGCCTCTGTGACATTTACGCCGCCGTCTGAACTCAGCCTGAGAGTACGAAACAAATGTTGTAGAGTCACGGTATAAAATTACACTCATTTTAAGTTTCTTGACGCTACAATTTTAGACATTTGCAGGGGGTGTCAGTTCTTGGTTATATGGACTTCTTACACACACGTTATAACAATGCATTGTTGTATGAAGAGAGATCTCAGTTTCAGCTGCGTCGCACATTCCTTCTCAAGTTTATATAAAGCTTTGCTTCAAAACAACTACAAATTTTGTCCTGTTGGAAGTAAACAATTTAGAAAATGTATCGGAATAGCTTTAGTGCTGTTATTGTAACTGGATATATGTAAAGACCTGCTAACCCTGTCACGGAAAGTGAGTTATGGCTACATCTTAAACACAAATGCAAAAGAGGGTTAAATAACCTTTTCGTTTTAGTCTTAATATGAACATAAATGCGCGACTTGTGATACAGACGAAATTTCCATCACTCCTGGACATTCGATTTAACATAAAATGTACTCAAATTCAAAGGTGCACCGAGGGGAAAAAAATACAGTTCTGGATCTCCCGTTCTACTCGACTAATTGACGAAATTCAACTAGCGTTTTTCATGTCTCGAAAGCGCGACTTAGGATATGTATTAGATTTTTATATAGCATTGTTCTAGTATAGGTATTTTGACACAAAATCGGACTTTTTCTGAAATGACATGCCAATTTTTTTCCATATTTCGATACTACGACTCAAATTATGCCAAACTGCCAAGTGTTGTTAAAATCGCACGAGTAGTTTTTAAAAAAATTAGCTCTCAAAATTTTAGCTCCTCACTATTAATTGAATTTGCTACATATTTATTAATATCTCTTTTTTTATTAAAGTTATTTGATTCTTCCTTTCATATTTCGAAATTTAGGTTCATCTCAAATAAAATTTGCCAATTTTTTATGATTTATTTTTAAATAAATTTTATAAATTTTTTGAAAAAATTTTTTATTATAACCCATAAAATTGTTGCCATCATCTTAAAGTAGGTGTATTTCTAAACGTTTCTGCAAAAATTTAGAGTTTTTTTATTCGAAATTTCCTAACATATACGTGAATTTCATTTTGGCGCGTTTTGAAATTTGGCGTATTTATTATAAGCGATAATAACGAAAATGTGGTTTACACACTTTGTTAAAATTGTTTGAAAGTATGACCAATGACTTTTTTTTCCGCTCGTGGACAATGAAAAAAGGGATTTAGGCAATAGGTTGCTATAAATTAAGAAAATCGCCAATTGAATTATTCTTGGCGCAAACTGAAAAAAGTGCAATAAGATAAATTTTTAAATTTTCCCATAAATTTATCACCAAAAATTGCAAAATTTAATATCTAGGCATAATTTGAGTCGTAGAATCGAAATAGGGAAAAAATTGGTATGCAGTTTCTGAAAAATTCCGATTTTGTGTCAAATACCTATGTTAGAACAATGCTATATATAAATCTAGTATACATCCTCAGTCGCGCTTTCGATGCATGAAAAACGCAATCTGAGTTTCGTCAATCGGCCGAGTAGAACAAAAGATATAGTACTGTCCCATTTTTTTTTTATTTTTGCAATGTACATAACGTAGTCTAAAACTACACATAAGATAGACTAAGCTATCTCAAATATTGTCCCGCTGTAATAAAGCATCAGCTAGCGAGAATCCTAAAACCGGAGCAGCACTTTTAAGCAGAGCTGCCTAAAATACTAATGGAATACGGTGCTGCCGGAAGCTTTCTGAACTAAAGATTCAGAATTCATCTTAAGCTAAGATTTTGAATACAGACAAAACTAATTTTCATTCTGGTGAGGTACGTAAAGGCGAACTCATAGTAAACACTTAAATCATAATAACTGGTTACTTAATATAAGCTACGTTACAAATTCATTATTTTTTTAAATCATTTGTTTAACTAAAATAGAGAACATTTCGTTACACAGTGGTTTATTTCGATACATCCTGAAAACACGTAAATCGACTCTCGGGCTTATCTCGTGAAAAATATCATTGGCAGGTACAGTAAATTTGCACCATGGTATTCTTTGTTATCACTATAGATATGTTTTATTATAACTGAATTTCCTGTCATCTGGCCTTTTAGTAAATCTTATATATGTTATGTTATAAGGTATATCTCCCACATTCTTAGCGTGCCTTCGTGGTGTAATGGTCAGCACACTGAGCCGGTATTTCAGAGGTCCGTAGTTCGATTCCCGGCGAAGGCGTTGCTCATTTTTCATGTCTCCTGCTTCGAAATAACCTAATGTCTCTACAATGTTTATGTTTAAGTTCACAGAACGAATTTTTTTCCTATTGCTGGTCTGGAATAATCTTATAAGGTATTTTCCTTCTCCTTTCCCCATGCCTTCATGGTGTGACTGGAAGTCCATTCGATGCATATTCGGGAGGTCCGGAGTTCGAATCCCGGCAAGGGCAATGCGGATTTCTTCAGGATCCAGACATCGAAAATTTCAAAAAGATTTTGCAGAATTTTGATTAACCAAAAAAGGTGGGGGACGATAATTCGTCCTCATCAGGATTTGTCGATTGGATCTCCTCATCCCCAGTCGATCTTTAAAAAGGGGGAGTATATAAGATGTTTTCGCCCTCCTTCCCGCTTACCTTCGTGGTGTACTTGGAAGCATGCTCGACGCGTATTCGGGAGGTTCACATTTCAAATCCTGGCCAGGGCAATGTGGATTTCTTCAGTTTCCAGACATCGAAAAATTCTGTAAAACCTACAGTGGCGCCTGAACTAAAAAAAGTGGTGGGCGATAATTCGTCCTCACTAGGATTTGTCGACTGGACCTCCTCATCCTCAATCGCTCCTTAAAAAAAGGCGGGTATACAAGGTGTTTTCTTCTTCCTTCCCGCATACCTTCGTGGTGTAATTGGAAGCATACTCGACGCGTATTCGAGAGGTCCACAGTTTGAATCTCGGCGAGAGCACTGTACATTTTTCACATTTCTGCGTCGATATAACCTAATGACTAAGAAGGTAAAAGCTTGTTCAAGAGATTTTTAATGTAGCAAAAGTACTTTTCTTACCTATTGGAGAAATCGGCTTAAGTGGCTTTGGTTTTTGTTCCATGTCTGCTGCCTGTAAGTGAAGATCTAACCTATATTACACTCGAAAACATACGTTAAAAGAACTAAAGTAGGAAAATGGTAAGTTAATATAACATTCATCTAGTATATCTCAATCAGCAGTATCTCAAATTAATATAAAAACATAGGTTAAAAATTCTAAAGATCATACAATCTTAACATGAAATTAAACTGTCTACGGAAATTATGAACTTTCGTATTGAATCATGCTTTCTGCAATTATGCGGCTTTGAAAAATTTTTTTCAGTATAAATAAGAAAATAGAGGATAATTTACAAAAAAAAAGTAGCAAAATACATGCCTGTATTATAGTTGATGACGAATATGGTTGTTTTGCTTCTAATAAAATGTCCATAGAGCCCATAGACCTGAGAAAAATAGCATTTGTGCTTAATGGAATTTTCTTAAGTTTTTAAATGCATATATATGATATTATACTTTCCAAACAAATTAAAGGAACTGTGTGGGAAAGAATTTGCAATCAGATTGATTAAACGTATTGGAATTATGCTCATATTACTTCGTTTGATTCTTAAACAAACAGCATAAATGTTTCTTGTAATCAACTAACGCGTGTTCATCGATTTCAGAATAATAAGTAGTTAAGTTATTTATGATATAAATCTAATTCATCGTCAAAAAAGTGCATCCAGAAGAAAGCAGCGTTTTGAAATGATATCTGGAAAGAAATTAGTAGTCCCAACAACAATAAATGATTAAACAAATCAGAGTGGGATGACAGAAACTTATTTTCGAGTTATAACAATGTTACAAAAACGTTGTTATAATACTAAGTTATAAAGTTAACTAAGTCACTAAGTTAATTGTAAGTTGTTATACTATTAAATACTAAATTATCATAGCTCTAAATAGGATGTCGGGACATCATTATTTCACATTTTTTTATATTCCGTCATAAGTTGCGGCATGGAGTAGTAAAGATCCTAAGCGTAGTACTGTTTTAGCCTAGCCCATGCAAATTGGACTATATCTAATTGTTCTTATAGATTTTGAGGCAGTGATAGAGTTTCGACAGATTTGGATATACAGCCAATTCTTAACTATTCGAGAGGCGGATTAGTCAAGTTGTAGATTAACCAGACTTTGCTTTAGAAATAATGTTAAATCCTCTGTTAAGAAAACAGCGTGTAAAAAACAGTGTTAAATCCTCTGTTAAACGTAAATTGCTCAATCTTAAAAATAAATAAAGTCTATAGCCGATACTTTTCTGTTTTTTTTTTCCCTGACACCTATTCCGAAACAAGAATAACGTAGACAAAACCAAAGTGCGCAGTTTGAAGTGATGAAGAGACCCAAAGAGAGAACTTTAAATGCTGGTTTAATTTGCGTAACCAAATGAATTAAATTGCTTAAATGTATAAGCAAATTGTTAATAATTTACTTATACATTTAAGCTGTTTAATATAGAGAATAAATTCTGTACATTTTATTAATTGTAATTCGAGGCATTCTACTTTTCTGTGTTTTTAAATGTCTTCGGATTAGCAATGGTTTTGAGGTGAACGTGGATGTCTTCCTTGGTATTAACTTAGTTAATTAGGAGCCAAAAGTAGCATCCCAGAAATCTTCTATTGAGAACAAGTCTGGTGATGCGGCAGGCTACAGAAGACTTTCTGTTCATGGCTGCAAGGAAAACCTTGCAGTCAAAACTTACTTAAAATTAAAATTCTGCGACAAAGAACATTTACTGAGCATTCACGTGATTTCTCCTTAAATGCTGACTTTAAAAAAATAGCATATCACTCCTTTCTGGATCGCAACAAGAGAAAAATATAAAGAAATGAGTGATAGGGCATTAAAGAGCTTACTGCCATTTAACAACACTGAAATTTGGAAGATAGCATTCACATCTTAGATGTATTTTAAAACAATTATCGTAACATACTGCGTGCTGCTCCTAATTTGAAGCTTTATTTCTCCGTATTTACTTTTGACTTGAGCTTAAAACGTTCAGCTTAACAAAGCAAATTGATAAATCAGCTTAATAAGGAGTATTAAAAATTATTATAATTAATTTTTAGGTACACCATTTGATATTATATTATTCATTTCGTTTTAAATATATGATAGTCAGCATGTTACTAGTAGTGAATGAGTTTACTCATTTTCTCATTTCTTTTTTGCAAAAGCTTGTGAGGTTGTGTTTATTTTTACTAATAGTTATTTTATTGCATTAAGAAACCTTTCCTGAATTTTCTTATCTCCCCTCGCCAGGATGTAAATGAAGTAGGGTTAACGAGAGTATTTTAATTGTTGGAGCGAAGAGGTTAGACAGAGCGTGATTTCGCTGTTCTGAGAGCATGTTTGTTAACTTCCACCAGCTGTTAATAGCGGCTACGCATTCTTGATATCGGGCTAGTATCCTGCCGGTGTAGGTTTCTCAATCAACTTGTTGGTTTAAATTCAATTGTGTAGGTTTCTCAATCAACTTGCTAGTTTAAATTCAATTGTGTAGTCTCGCACTACTCTTTACTTTTAAATGAATGTTACGTTATGTTTTACATTCTCACCACAAGTGGTCGGTGATTTGTGTAAACACCGAATTCCGTGACTTCTGTTAAATATTTTGTATTTAATAAAAGGGTCTTTTACACCCTTCCTCGGTTGTGTTTATCCTCAATCCTGCGCGAGAACTCGCAAGGATCCCACGCAGGTAAATCTAGTCACATTTTATATCACATAGCTTGTAGAGACATTAGGTATTATTTTAAAGCTGAAGAGATGAAAAATGAGCAATGCCCTTCCCGAAACTCGAACCACGGACCTCTGGATTACGCGCCCAGAGGGCTGACCACTACACCACGAAGGCATGAGAAGAAGGCGGAAGAAATACCTTATATATTCCCCCTTTTAAAAAGCGACTGGGGATTAGGGGACCCAATCGCCAAATCTTAGTGGTGGAGAATCATCATCCACCACCCTTTTTAGTTCGGGCGCCAGTTTAGAGATATTAGGTATTTTTTGAAAGCAGAAGAGTGTTAAAATGAGCAATGCCCTCGCCGGGACTCGAATCACTCACCTCTGGAATACGCGCCCAGCGTGCTGACCAATACACCACGAAGGCATGCCACGAAGGCGGGAGAAATACCTTATAAGCTAAGCGAACTAGCTCCTATAAACTAATATTCAGAGTAATTGCAGTACGTTGTTAATGATATGGATTGAATTTAAAATGTCAGGTGCCACTGTGTTTATTTGATATAAATAATGCAATAATCCGTGTTGATTACATATTTCGTACTTTATTCATTTTAGTCTTTAAATTTTGTAGTATTGAAATAATACAATCCTAATATATATTGCTGAAATTCTGGAGGATGCGAAGGTGCGAGAGGGGTTAGTTAGCGTACTTTGTAATTACAAAGTATTTCCAAATCTTTGGATACGACAAAAGTGTTTTGCACCGTAAAGCAGCAGTATTTTCTTTAAATTGATTTTCAAACAGAGAAGCATATATACAAAGATACTCTAATTCTTCCCGAACATTGCTTAAGTAACCAGTGCGAATGCTTCTTTATACATGCTTAAAATGAGTGATGCACAAATTTTAAACCCCAAACTACGTTCTCTTTTTTCCCTGTAGATTAGAATCCGTTACCTGCTTAAAGCAGTGCTTAAAGCTGCTTAAAGCCGCCTTTCCTTCATTGCTAAGCCCCACTAGTGGCTGAATGCTTGGTAGCTCGTCCCGAATCGAGGCCAATGGGCAGGATGCATGCTTGATTTTTCACAGTTTTGCTCATCTCTAACATGAACAAGAGCCAGTTTCCCTTTGCAAGTCCTCCTCGAAAGCATCCCTTTTCTTAGTCAGCTTGCGAGCTTTGCTGTATTTCAATAACCATAACTAACCTTCGTCACTGATAAAAAAAAGTACAGTACTGTTGATGGGTAACACTAAACTTATAAGGTATACCTCCCACATTCTTAGCGTGCCTTCGTGGTGTAATGGTCAGCACACTGAGCCGGTATTTCAGAGATCCGTGGTTCGATTCCCGGCGAAGGCAATGCATATTTTTCATCTCTCTTGCTCCTAAATAACCTAATGTCTCTACAAACTTCCTCTTTGCGAAATATACGAAAAATTCCAAAACTTTCTACATTTTGCCTAGAGAGAGATGATTGCAGTAATCCGTATTCTGGCATTTTTGTCACAAAAGCCGAGACTTTGGAAAACATCTCCTTATACAAAATCTCGAACGTGTTTTTTGAAGCGTTTAACGCATTTAACAATTTTTGCTTTAACAATATCCGAGACACTTGTTTTCACGGAGATGTGAATTTCCAAAACTCCATTTTATTTCGATATACGGCATAGCCCTACCGATAACCCTGTATTTCTGTTGAAAATATGTAGGTATTTTCCTTATAAGCAATATATGGTTACATTTCAAAAATTTGGCGTAATCTCATAATGAAATCCTTTTGTCTTATGGCTAAAATTTACAAAAAAACTTGTGCTTGGAACAGAAAGCTTCTAAAGAATTACTGCATTCCCCATTGTGTGCTCTGGTTATGCAAATAAGCATGTCCATGAGGTTTAAATCGGGGCAAGAGCTTAAATGATATTTCATCTTTCTTACTCCGGCAAACCTAATAGTCTCTATTAGTGATATGAAAAGAACTGTGGTAGACAATAACTAGTCACCGCCTGTACTTCGTTAACTGGGTCTCGCTTCTTTCTCTACCTGCTCTTTAAATGAGAGAGCATGCAAGGGGTTAGTGCTTTTTCCGTGCCTTCTTTCGAAATATTAGCGGTTAGCATGTCTATCTAACAAGCAGAAAAGCCGTGGCACGAATACCGATGAGGAGATAGCTGATTTTTCGTCTTTCTCCTTCAATAAATCTAAATAATCTGTGCAAGCTAGCTATCATATACAGAACTCTTAAACACATTTACCAACAGATGTGGCACATGTGCTCCTCTGTTTCGAAATACTAATAATTAATTTTATTTTATTATTAAGAACGAAAAAAACATCATATGCATTTTCGTACGAATGTTAATGCATATTAAAACAAAATTATTTTGTGACTATACGTTTTTGGATTTATTTTACATCTAACCTTTTGCCTAAAAGAAAAATATTAGTATGAAAATTAAAAAAATAAGTACAGTTTTATGCGAATTTTATGGAAAGAAAAAGTAATAATGGCGGCCGTATTTACTGACAAAATATGTGAAAACTAAATTAGTGGAAGCAAAGCCATTATTTTTCTACTGACTTACTTATCTTTAAATCGTAGACACAGACCTAAGGTCGCTTTGCATTACCTGCAATAAAATGTTCCTTTTTAAATTCAATTTTTATCTTCCGCCGCTGCCTACTGCATTATCATATGCATCCCAATCAGTACCTGGATTGGCAGAACGTCACTTTCACTTTCACACAAATAATCATCATCTTTCCACCCGAAGTAGCTGAAATATCATTTTTATCGAAGGATTTTAACAATAGTCTCAGTTTGATTTCGTGACAAGCCTGAATCATTTATTGCTATCAAATGAAGAGTCATCATGTACTCTGGATATATCTAAAATTACTGATTATTTAGTTAAAAATAATCGCATCGATTTATACGTCAGAAAATACAGTCATTTAAATATAACATAAGTTCAGTATGTTTTGCGTGTTGTTTTCATTCAATTTTGGGACAAATTATGCAGACTAAGAAGTAAAACTACAGAATTATTTATCAGTTTAGAACAAACTGTAGCAGCAGAGTTTAAATACGTTTTATTTGTGAAGCGACAGCAAATTTATTTTCGACTAGTTCTGCACTTCTCGTTATTTAAACAAATTTTACATCAGTTACTGAAATATCTGAGCGTAGAAGATATATCAGGTATTTTCTTCCTCCTTTCCGCTCTCCTTCGTAGTGTAACTGGACAGCACGTCCGACGCGTAGTCCGGAAATCCGCAGTTTGAATCCCGGCGAGCGCACAGCACATTTTTCCTGTTTCTTGCATCGATATAAACTACTGACTCATCAGATGTTTAAATAATATTTCAGTAAATAAATTAAAAAGCTTTAATTATAACAATCTATAATTTTTATCCTTACCTTCTGAATTTAGGCACATTAATCTCCACCTCTGTTTTATTCTGTTCTGTTTCAAAGGAATTGTGTTGTTTGTTACGTTCATGTAGATTTCCAAAATGAGATTTTACTGCCGGAGTACATTGCACACTACTCTGGGATAGATTTTCATCTTTTGATAAATGCATATGAAGACTTGGCCTTGGTTTCGTTTTTGGCAATGGTGGCGCAACAGAAATTTCTGGAGATGTTGTTGCAGCATTTTCATTACTAGACGAAGACTCATCAATTATTGGATAAAGCGCAGGGGCTGTAAGAGGAACTGGTCTAAAAGACTCCTGCAGTCGACTCTCCAAAGATTTCTCCTTTACAACTGCAGTTAATTTACCTACTGATGTACTCTGATGTCCTGTTTGTAAACTTGAACTGACTTCAGCGGGAGCAGGTTTTTTTGATCTTCCGGCTGAAATTTGAAGTTGTGGTTTATCTGATGTGACTGAGGCATTTGCTTTTGCTCTCTTTCCAAGTGCGAAAATTGGTGGAGGGCGAGAGGGTAGTGGTGGTTTCGAAACTTCTGGTTTTACATTTGTAAACGTGGGCATATTTCCAGTGCTTCTTAAATTATTTGATTCACTCCTGTTATGAAATGACTGGGGGTTAATTCTTAAGTCCTCCTCATCTGTGTCTGAACTCAAAGATGACGACCTTGGAGCTGATGGTATAGGAGTTTCCCATTCATATTTTTCATCACTTACATTTATGGCAGAATTTCGACTCAAGTTTTGCTGCTCTAGTTTTATAGCATGAACGAAAGCAGTTGCTACTAGGTGTTTCCTTCCTTTATCCTGTGCCATATCGTCATTTGCAGACCTTTTACTTGGAATGTTTTTCAGGAAAGCGAATGCGTCTGCTTTAAGTTTCCCTGGTGCTTTATTTCCTCCATTTAGTTCAGAATTCTGATTAAGATTTTGTTTATTATCTGAGCATCCTGCGCGAATATTATTTTTACTTGCCGGAGATATCCTTTGCGTAGCTTCGTTAGAAACAGCTAAATTATTCGAAGAAGTTGCAACTGCCATCCGTTCTTGCACTGGAGTAGTAGATAATTCAGGCGTCCTTTGATTGCCTGGATATTTATTGATAAATCTGTTGCTACTGACGGCTGAGATATCATTGCTTCTGGTGTAAGAAAATACTGAAAGAGCATTACCAGCTACGTTCACATTACTATAAGTACTTTCTGCAGCAGGCGCACTGCTTGATTCAGGAAGAGATGTGTTACTTCCACTGCTCAGAGAAAGGACCTGATTTAACTGAGCTAAAATGAAAATATATGTTACATCAAATATATCCGATATACAATTTAAACTGTTTTACTAATTCCATGTGATATAGTGGGAAAGAAGCATAACCAAGCATATTTGCGTTGTTATATAAAGTGATCCAAAAGTTCACAGTGCGGGGGAAAAATTAATTAAAAAAACATAAATAAATAAAAAAAATGGGACAGTTCTATGTCTCCCGTTCTACTGGGCCGATTGACGAAATTCAAATTGCGGTTTCGATGTCTCGAAAGTGCGACTTAGGATATGTATTAGATTTATATATAGCATTATTCTAATATAGGTATTTTGACACAAATCAGACTTTTTATGAAATGACATGCCAATTTTTTCCATATTTCGATTCTACGACTCACATTATGTCAAACTGCTAAGTTTTGTAAAAATCGCACGAGTAGTTTTTAAAAAAATAGCTCTCAAAATTTTAGCTCCTCAATATTAATTCAATTTTGTATGTATTTAATAATATCTCTTGATTCCTTCTTTCACAGTTCGAAATTTAGGTTCACTCCAAACAAAATTCACCCGTTTTTTATGATTTATTTTTAAAATTTGTATTTTTAAGTAATTTTTATACATTTTGGGGGGGGGAAATTTTGAATTATGACCTATAAATGTGTTACCATCAACTTAAAATAGATGTATTTCTAAGTATACGTGCAAAAAATTAGAGATTTTTATTCAAATTTTCGAAGACGTACGAGAATTTACACTTTGGCGCGTTTTGAAATTTGACGTATTTATCATAAGCGATAATAACGAAAATGTTGTTTACGTATTCTGTTAAAATTATTTAAAAGTACGAACGCTGACTTTTCTTCCGTTCGTGGACAATGGAAAAAAAAGGAAGCAAAATAGGTTGCTATAAATTAAGAAGTTCGCCAAGTGAATTATTCTTGGCGCAAACTGAAAAAAATTCGCCAAGTTAAATTTTTGAATTTCCCCGTAAATTTAGCACCAAATTTTACAATATTTAATATATAGGCATAATTTGAGTCGTAGAATCGAAATATGGAAAAAACATTATATGTTATTTCAGAAAAAGACCTATTTTGTCTCAAAATACCTATGTTAGAACAATGCTATATATAAATCTAATATATATCCTAAGTCGCGCTTTCGAGACATGAAAAATTGAATTTCGCCAATCGGCCCAATAGAACGGGAGACATAAGTGTCTTTTGTTTTTCTTCTTCGCAGTGTACATCGGCATTTAAAAAACATTTACCTTAATTAATTTGGAACATATAACAAAGTAGCTAGCATACAAAAACGTATAAAACCCTTGGAATTCTTTAAGAATCGTTATCACCTAATTTTTTTAAATACAGTTACTAATAAACAGCACATGACCCTCATAATAAACCTTGAATGTGGCAGCTATCCTTACTGAGATCTAATTGAAAATTAGCTAAAATATATGGACAGTAAAAGCAATATTCCTTAGGAATATTTATTGCACATTGCTTGAAACCTGGTAGTACCTTTTAAACCTGCCTATGAATCATCTCTATATGCTCATAATATCTAATATTTCATGAAAAAAAACCTCACAGTTTCGTGTTTGGAGATCTGGTTTATTATTCGTACTGACGGTGACAGTTCATCATTTTATCCTTTCCAAAGTTGAAAGCAAAGTTTATCTACAGGAAAAACAGCAGTCATGTACAATGATGTAGTTACGCACGATCATATAGTGATGCACCATCTTGCATGAATATCATAAAAATCCAACGTTTGGAAAAATGCTGTTTCATCATAGGTTAACGTAATGTTGACCTGTGAGAGTGATAACCCAGAACGATAGCTTTATTTAGAACTCCAAGATACGATTACCCAGTGATATATAATCATAACTAAATATGTGCAATATAGAATTTTAGAAAAATAACCCTTAATTTTATTCATTTCTGTGTTAGCTGCTTTATTGTTTATTGTAATATCGCTAAATATGAATTTCATGTTTATCAACTTAAATTACCATTGTACATATGGCAATACCGAAATTGTACATCCTTGCTTTAGAAAAGCGTCTTTTATAAAAGAAACTTTAACAGGGAAAAATAACACTAATAATACTGTCGAATTATACACTCTTAGACAAAAAAAAAAAAAAAAAAAAAAAAAAAAAAAACAAAAAATAACAAAAATAAAACTTAAAAAAAAAAAAAAAAAAAAAAAAAAAAAAAAAGACGCACCACAACGCATCGAGAAGATATAAAGCAAATTGGACACAAATTGATATGCATACAGGTTTTGACGGAAAATGCAAAATTTTACATTTTGGTTGTCAATGAATGAACGGTTGTCACTACAGCGCATCTGATCTGCGCAACTGGCAAGATATTAAGAGGAGAAATTACTATTCCAGGTCATAAATTCTTTATGAATTTCATTCCGTGTACTCTGGTAGACAGACTCTGGTAGACTATACATGACGTATACATGTGCGCGAAAGATATGCGCAGATGTCAAAATTTGAGAGAGGTCGTGTAGTTGGGCTCAGAAGCCGGTTGACCTTATCGGCGAATAGCTCAACATTTGAGCAGGAGCGATGCCACTATTAGATGATGTTGGCAGGAATGAATGGAACATGGCCGCACACAGCGTCAAGAAGGAAGCGGTAGGCCTAGAGAAACGACAGAATGTGAAGACCGAGCAATCGTCAGAGCGGCACTCACAGCCCCAGATGCATCATTATCATCGATTGTACGTGCAACTAGTGCTTCAGTGACCGCAAGGACCATTCATAGACGGCTCACAGAAAGGGAGCTGACGTCATGGCACCCCTTGCGCCGACTACCATTGACTTCTGTACAACGTCAAGCCCGTTTGCAGTGGTATCGGGCTCATTCGCACTGGAATATCACTGACTGGAGTAGAATAGTCTTCAGTGATGAGTCCCGCTTTGAACTGAGCCCCGATGACCAGCGAAGGCGAGTCTGGAGACGCCCTGCACAGAGGTGTGATACCAACCTGACTGTCTTTCGGCAGACAGGCCGACAACCTGGAGTGATGGTCTGGGGACCATTTCATTTCATAGTAGGACTCCTTTGGTTGTCATCCGTCGCAACCTTACAGCATAGCAGTACGTCGGCAAAGTTCTAAGGTCCGTTGTGATGCCCTTCATGTCACGCCACCATGGGCTTACATTTCAGCAAGATATTGCCCGCCCCACACTGCACATGTTTCTAATGGTTGCCGTAGTGCTTGCCGAACATTACCTTGGCCAGCAAGGTCGCCGGATCTCTCTCCTATTGAGCACGTTTGGAGCATTATGGGCAGGGCCCTCCAACCAGCTCGGGATGTTGACGATCTAACGCGTCAGTTGGACAGAATTTGGCACGATATCCCTCAGGAGGACATCCGCAACCTCTATCAATCGGCGCCAAGCCGAATAACTGCTTGCATAAGGGCCAGAGGTGGACAAACGCGTAACTGACTTTTTCACTTTGTGAAACTCTATCACTTCAATAAATCATCCAATTTTTCTCAAACTGTAATCATTTGTTTTTCTGTACATGTACATGACTTCTACCGATTTTCGTCCCATTCGGATAACTCCTTTTGGTGCGTATTTTTTTGTCTATGAGTGTAAAATGAGAATTGTTCTTGTTTTGACTACTTTTAGCTTTTAGCTCTTAGGGAAAATGTACATTCTGAAGGTGTAAAATAAAATGCTTACAACTCGGTAATTGTTCTTTTAAAGGTATCAGGACTGAGTGTTCTGTGCATACTCTTTGCAAACATGGTGAATTAATTACAAGGGTTCTTCTTCTCAAGTCCTGAACTGGAACAGGGAGCGGAAGGTACGCTATGTTCTGGTGTAACTATTGTGCTGGAGAATAACTGCACGTGAAAGGGATTTGAAATCCTCTTTTATTAAATCACTATTATTTACACACTTCCCAACTCGGGAGAGATACAGAAAGTAAAAGACCGCACTTGGGCCTAACTTATAACAATCAAATAAATTTAAATTAAATCTAAATAGAAATTAAATTAAACTTTGCTTCGCAGAGCACTTCGCGGAGTTTGGCCTCTAACTGAAAGGGTGCGTAGCAAGATATACTAATACTAGCGCACTTCAATTTGTTTCAAAATGCAATCACGTAGTAAGCACTATGGCTTATAAATTTTAACTGCTAGCTGGTCAGGCGAACGTCGAGCAGAGTGACTGTGATCTGAGACTAAAGCTCTCTCACCCTGAGAGGTTTCTACCTCTGGTTTAAATAGTACTTCGCTGTACTTCAAATTAGCATAAGCTGAAAACGCGCGCTTCTTCTGACGGGAAGTTGAAACAGAGAGGAGATAGAAAGATTTAAATTAAAATAAAACTTGGTTAGTTTAACTAAAACCTTACAAAGGGTAGTATAAGATTTTATGTTTCTTACGGTTGTTAAATAGCTATGTGTTTCCTGATTTGTATCTTTATTCTAGATAATTTTTAGAATAACGTTTTTCTTAAAATTTCCTGTATTTTCTTATTTTGGGTTCTCAAAGAAATAGAGATAAAATGCCTCATGATTGTAAATATTCATCATTTTTTAATAATAAGTTGATAAAATGTATTTTTGTAATACATAGCTAGTTCGTATGAAGAAAGATGAAAAAAAATATGCTTATCAGAACGGTCTTTACAATACTGTTATAAAACAACTTATCACACCTTACCTTCCAGATCTTCGTTAATTATATTATCTTCAATTTCTCGGGAGTGCTGTCAAACAAGAAAAAAAGTTTTAGACAGCAAGTTTTAGTTTACTTTATAGGCAAAATTATGATTTTTCATACAATAAAAATCGTGTCTTACGTTTATGTTTACAGAAGCATCGTCAAAGTCAGAACCCCAAGAATCATCGTCATCAGAGTTTTCTCTGTGGTCGTCTATTGTATCGTAATTTTCCTAAATCGGAAGAAGAGAAATGATCCATGATTATTTCAGAAGCAGTCGCTGACTCTGATTGCCGTACCGAAAGGCTCGGGCTCGAATCCCGGAGAAGGCATGAATGTAAACTATCTATCCCTTCATAGAAAGCAACCATGGCACACCTGTTAGATATCTCCATAATAACCTGACCATGCCGCACAGACATTACATTAAATACTTAAAGCGTCCATTCCATCCCCGGAAAAAGCCCACCAGCGGCCGAGCGGTAAAGACGCTGAACACTGGTAGTTCGGTCCGAGATTCGAATCCCGCAAACGGGCTGGCTGCATGGGCGTTTTCGTAGTTTTCCCCATGAGCCAGTTTTCCTTAGAAAGTCCTCCACGAAGGCATCCCTCCCTTTAGGCAGATAGCCCTCGTGTGTTTTGCCATAATTGAGTAACCTAACCTAACCATCCCCGGAGTTTGAACCCAGGCTTCTCACTACGGCAACTCAAGTCTCTAACCACTGTACCGATCAAGGTAGTTGAGTGGATGAAACAGCTGAACACTTGTTATAATTCGACCAGAGTTCGAATCCCCAAGAAAGCTAGGCTTCCGTTGCTTTTGTGTCTTTTCCCGAGCATAACATGAATATCAGCTTGTTCTCATTAAAATTTTTCTTTACAGATTAAGCCAAAGTATGTTAATATTACCTGTGTAACGGAAAGGTCGCCTTCATGGAAGACCTTTTAAGGGAAAATGGCTGACATTTAAGTTACACATACTGAAAAACTCAAAAGCTTCATTCAGTTTTTCCTTCAAAGTTCTTCTCGAAAGCATCCTTTGCTTTATGCTCTCAAGTATGTACTTAATCGATAAAACATAAGGCATTTAGCCTGGCTATTTAAATCTTTAAACTGCACCCGCTTTTTAAAATCTTCAAGAACAATCCCCCCCAAGTCACTGAAGAATTAATGTTTTATTTACTTTCCAACATACTATGTTAATAAGCTGTGGTACAATAGCTCTTTTCTCTGCTACTATAAGCATGAAAAGAAGTCTAGTGCTACTTCTACTGATTTTGATATATTGTTTTACTATATTAAGTTTTACTATACATTGTTTTACTATATTTATATATATCTTTTCAAACATATCCAGATTTCAATGAAATAAGTTGCAGAGAATAATAAATTAGGGCATTACGTCAGCTAAGATTTTGAAATTTAAGAAGACTACGCAAAGTTTGGGCAACGAAACTGAAATATTTGGCGAATATAACACACACAATTTCAAGCCAGTATATGTATTTGGATTAGGATCCTCGAATGATTTCGAATCTTATCAATAGCAGCGCGGTATGAAAACTGAATTTTCAGCGGTATTGCAGTTCGATAATTCGGTTTTGTTATTTGTGATAAAAAATTATCATATAGTTTAATGGGAATAAGAGATTAAACAATTTTCTGCACAATTCATCTACACAGTCCAGTCACATTAATGTGACCATCTGTCAAAAGCCAGAATAACCACCTTTCGCAGAGCGGACTGCTGCGAGACGTGCAGGAAGAGAGTCACATAGGTCCCTGAAGGTGTTCTCTGGGATGTTGAGCCATGCCGACTCTAATGCCGTGGCCAGCTGCGCTAGATTACGCGGTTGAGGATCCATGGCGCGAACAACTCGATCGAGATGGTCCCACAGACGCTCGACTGGGTTTAAGTCAGGTGAGTTTGCTGGCCAGGGGAGGACGGTAAACTCATCCTGGTGCTCTTCGAACCACGCACGTACACTGGCAGCTGTATGGCACCTCGCATTGTCCTGCTGGAAGATGCCATCATCCTGAGGAAAAACAATGCGCATGTAGGGGTGAACATGGTCCGCAAGGACAGATGCGTACTTGTATTGATCCATTGTGCCTTCCACAATGATCAGTGAACCTAGAGAATGCCAGGAAAACATTCCCCAGACCATAATGCTCCCGCCTCCAGCTTGGACCGTTCCGGCAATGGTTGCAGGGTGGTTCCTTTCAGAGGTTTCACGCCTTATACGCCAACGTCCATCTGTCCGATGGAGCATAAAACGCGATTCATCCGAAAACGCAACCTGTCGCCACTCAGTGGACGTCCAGCTGCTGTACTGGCGTGCAAATTCTAGCCTTCGCCGTCGATGAACAGCAGTCAGCATAGGTGCACGAACCAGGCGTCTGCTTCGGAGGCCCAGACGCAGCAATGTTCGCTGAATAGTACTTTGGGAGACACTTTTGGTAGCCCCTTGGTTCATTTTGGTGGTCAGTTGCTCAACGGTAGCCCGTCTATCTGCCCGAACGCATCTCCGCAACCGTCGTTCGCCTCTGTCATCTATGGCCCGTGGTGCACCACATTTGCCACGTCGCTGATTTTGGACAGTCCCATTTTGCCATGCACGGTACACTTTTACCACGGCGGCACGCGAACAGTTCACAAACTCAGCCGTTTCGGAAATGCTTCCACCCTTGGCCCGAAAGCCAATGATCATGCCCTTTTGGAAGTCGGATAAATCGCTTCGTTTCTGCGTTACGCCAACGATTGAAATGTTTTCCGAAGCCCTCACACACCCTTTATATACGCTCAACTGCACTGTGCTGCCACCTGCCTTCTGTGATTGGTTATTTAACTCTGACATGGAAAGTACGTGGTGGTCACATTAATGTGACTGGACTGTGTATATTTTTATATCACGATCATAAAAGCGGGGGGGGCTGCCTAAACAACGAAATCGAATAATCGAACTTTGTTGTGTGTATAAGCCACTTATACGCACAGTTGCGTTGCGCGTATAAGTTCCATAGGGCGTACAATCCACTATGTTAACAAATGCATCAAGGACGCAAGTGGCGTTATGTAACAACAAAAGTGAAAATTAAATTATTTGTCCAGTAATAATAACCAAAAGTACCAAATGATATTTCGTTTTTCTGTTGAGATTTTAAATCTACTTGAGTAACGCAGATTTCGTTTTTTAACCTGTGACAATTTAAATCATGGATATGAAATAGTCGAAAAAGTAGTACATTTTCAAAAATTCGCATAAAATTCTGATATTAAGTTTAAAAGTTTCATGCAAATTTCATTTAAAAGGGTTTTTTTTCCTCTTTATCTGATAATGCGAACACTAAATTCCTGAGATTTTTAGTTTGCTCGTTAAACGAAGATATGCACAAAAAATGGCTTCAACATTAAATTATTAGTGTTATTTTTCGCATCGAATTCAGAGATTGCTATCATTATATAAATTGATTTTGGAGTAGTCGTTAACTCTGTAGAAAACAGCATCTCATCTTTTATTGTTTCATTTTGATTGTACCGAACGAAAAATAGCAGTTTTCAACGTTTTGCAACATCCGTGCTCTCCTCCCACTGTATTGCGAAACTAACTGACTTTTTATGTCTTCGGCCATATCAACAATGCGACGTTTCACAGTTTTGTCAAAAAGCGGTGTTTGGGAAAGATTTTGTTTACTTTCTAGTCCAAGAACAGTATCAGCTGCTTTCAATAGACAAGGTTTGACGAGTGTTTCTTTAATAATATGACTTTTCTTGATTTTCAGATGAGTATGAATAACTCATAAAGCTTCGAGTGCTTTTTTAGTAGTCGTTAACTTTGTAGAAGACTGAGCAAAGAATGTAATATTATCCAGCTTCAGACATTTCAAACTTGCACATTTTGCAGGGAAAAAAAATTCCTTCGGCTTGTCTTTTAACGTGCTATATTTTTTCGGCAAATGTCGCTCCAAACGACGTCCCATGGCATCTTTGCTAAATACTTTGTAACAACTAATACATTGCGGCTGGTCGAGACATTTTTTTATAGCAAGAAAACCATATTTAATTTAAACATCATTGTATTACCGTCTTTTCGTGAAAAAGTTTAAAAAAAAAAAAAACTTAGCAAGTCGCAGTTTATTTTCGCAACAGAAATACCCATTAACTGCGCAGCTTGTGTAATCAGCTACTGATTAAATTGAGGCCCAACTAAAGAATGTGTATGTACACGTAACATACACAGCAGCATTCTTTGGCTTAACTAAGACCCGAGCGCAGCTCGGCAGGGTGACGCGGGTGGTACCGTGCGCACGGCCAGCGGAGTACCGCTCGCCTAATCTGCGCTCCCCAAGGAAGGAACTACTAAAAACGTTAAATAGAACGCAAAAGCACAGTACAGGGAAAGCTAATACGATTAACAATAATAACAGCAGCTAACTAAACAACTGAGCTGAGAGTTCTCTTTCTGGCTTTTTATAGCCTTAAATCTGTCGCCAGAGATTCTAGCAATTTCTGCTTCTCGAAATTTGTAAAACGCAAAAGAGTTACAACTAACATAATAGTAGCCGATTACAATTATTAAATTTAACTATAAATTACGAGATATCTATTTATTGAATGTTAAAGGGCACCTGCTCCTGTATTTTTACTTTTCTGGCTTAGCTTTCTCTTAAAATATGTCTCGTGCTGCATTGCACGGGGAAATAAAACAGTTTTAATTACAATTCTACTAAAAATATCTGACTAACTACAAAATATGTAACAATAATATTTGCAAACCTTTCTAGTCCAAGAATATTCATAGTTATATTTCGGCATGAATTTTTTATAGTTTAAATTATTTTTTTACGAAATAATCAACAGCTGGTTGCATATTTGCGACAGTTCCTTTACCCAATTAAGGAATTCCCTCTATTATATATTTTGTAGTATTGTCACATATCTCTGCTAATTTAATTCCACACTTATTTGGTTTTGAAGCGATATACATCTTAAATGGACAATTTCCTCTAAATCCGACGAGTTGTTATTCTATTGTTACATATGCTCCAAGTTTGTAATTTTTTCGGCAATTCGTCAAAAACTTTTTCCAAACTTCAGATATATGAGCAAATTTATATTGAGTTTGGCGTTCTTCTTGCATCTTTTTAGAATCAAATCTCAGACAATTTACCAAAAATTTAAATCGTTCTTTGTACATTGTTGCTACGTATCTCTTGCGGCGATAAGGATTATCGGATAATAATTGAGATGACAAATGATTATTCTGCAATGAAGCTGCTAAAATTATTTAATCAAGAAGTGCTAATCCGTGAAACAGAAGATAATGTAGATTTGTTTTGTAACTTATTCTTCAAACGTTACTTTTCAATCTCTTCATTTGTATATTTCAAAATAACATTTAAAATGTCATCATAAAAAATAGCTCAAAGCAATCTATTGGTTGATAAGAAGAATAAGCAGTTGAGGTAGGACCAGGCTGACCAATGACAATATTTTTTGCCGGAATTTTTGTATTTCCAATTATTCTGCTTATTTTCCATTTAAAATCATTCTTACAAGCTACTTCTGAGGCATTCATTGTAATTAATGAACATATTTGTGTGTAGTTAAGTAATCATGTGAAGATCGAATGCCTGTTTTTTATTGTCCTTCTTAGTTTCACTTTCTTTTATATTATTGGTTACTTCTTGAATCATATCATCTAAAGACTGCGTTTCTTCTTTTTTCAGAGGCAAATAAAGTTGATCATCAAAAGAGTCTTCAGATCCCCTTTCCAGTATATTAGGTTCAGCTGAAGATATTTCAGAATCGTGCCCAAAAATCATTTTTAATGCTTCATCTATATCTAATTCTCAATTTTTAAAAATTTTTTATTGAAAAGGGGAAAAAATACTACTAAAAATACGTAGACATTTATTAACATTCTTTTAAAACTAATTATGAGTAAATTTTACTCCCCACATAAAAGTAAAATTAAATTTCTTGAAAGACAGAAAATATTCCACATTCGGTTATAACTGAATCTTAAAGATGATAACGGAGATGGCATATCTAAGTGATAGTGGGGCTAGTGTGCACGGTTTAAAAGTTGCGCTCTTTAAATTTCTTCGTTGTGTGAGTAAAATTTAAGGAGGTCAGTATTCTAGGGCTAAATGGCATGTAGAAAGTATTTTTATACAAAACATGCTACAAATTATTTACTTATATTCGAAGGCTTAGTATTTTTCGTAAACAACACGCATTACGGAGGGACGGGGACGCCTTAACTTTACCTTTGTGGTTATACAGGCGTAGTCCCACGCCCTCCTCCTTGTCTGTTTTTATCAGCTCCACCACAGCCAAGGGAGCGGACAAGACAGTACCAGTACGGTCCCTGTCGAGCCTGATCCCATCCTAGGTACAATACCCGGGTTCTAGTCCTGTGAAGAATAAGGTACCTGATTCAATAGTACCTGATATTCAATAGTACTTGATGTTCAATAGTACCTGATATTTTACCCCCGTGGTTGAGACTGCCTAAGTACAGATCCTAGCCAGTACTTCCCAGGAATTCTCCTGAGTCAACCCCCGGGGGGGGGGTTCGTAAACAACAACAACAATAATAATAATAATAGTGCATTTTAAGAGCAGGAGGACAAAATACAAAATCTGATGTGAACACCACATGAATTCTTTATACGGCCTATTAAAATTATACACACTTTTTGTTGCATTTCATTTAAACGCATTTCCTCGAATTTTTCTAACTTAATTAACCGAACTTTTAAGGCAAATTGAAAATGACATGAAAAATTGCAAATTTTGGAATTAAATATCCTTGTCAATTTTTATCATACGGTAGTCAAACTTCTCCTAATTTTGTTTTTCATAACGAATGTAAAACGTTCCCAAATATAAGCATAGGAACCGAAAGATGGCATTAAAAGTTAGATATCGTTTTTTGTCGAAAATTAATTTCTTTTAAGTTAGACATTGCCTAAACATAAATATTTTTGCTATTTAAATCACTTGTGCAATTGGTAGTACATGACTACGACCAACGATAGCGAAAATAATAAAAGCCCGGTAAGGTAAACCTGGTAAGGCGGAGGTATATGTTCTCCGCCTTACCCGGTATATAAGTATACATATACATTGCCGATTGTTATAAAAAAGAGAGAGGCAAAACTAGTCATCAGTCATCTTACATACAAAATTTTAACGTTCTGCGGCTAGTCGTTTTTGAATTGTGCGATATACATACATGCATACATAGGTTAAGAAAAATTCTCTTTTAAATCCATTTTAAATAAATTTTACAATCCGTTTTCGAAAAAACAGTTCTCTATTCGGTCCGTATGTACAGACGTCACACAAACAATTAATCTAAATAGATTTGGAAACGGTCAAAATGGATATTTCTGTTGAAACATGTTATCCTAAATTTTTCGCGATTACAATACTTCCTTTACTTCGTACAAGTAAGAAAAAAGGACCGCCCACAGCCAAATACTGAGTAAGCTTATGTTTTTTTAATTATTATTATTAGAAGTATATTAAATCTCTGCCGACCAATTTCTGCGAGCTCGAGGGCTAATTATATATTAGCTCCGTGGGTTGCACGATATTGTTCAGCATTATGAAATACATGGAAAGTTTTAATTAATCAATTATCTTATTATTTTGTCTGTACTTTCACTTCTACTTTCGTCGGCTCTCACCAAGACGCAAATTAGTTAATGTATACAAGCCCGGCGTTCTTGAGGACGGAAAGCGTTCCTTTAGCAACTATCGCTGACCATCACTCTATAGGAAACCACGATCTTACCTAACTAAACCTGACTCTGAGAATTTCAACCGACTTCTCGCCCATCTGAGTAAACTAAATAAGACTCAGAAAAAGTTTTAAACAAATATTTTATTAAAAATTAGCAGTTGCACAATTCATGCTTACAATTCAGTCTACGCTACTTATATAATTTCAGCTAACAGAAAATGTAAAGTAAAATTTAGAGGAATTTAGCACCGGACATTCACGAAGAAAATTCCTATCGAGCTTTTCTCAGACTTTTCTAAACACGTGAGTAAACTCGGTTAGCAAAATGCCGGTCAAAAGCAGTTGTCAGAGCTAGACGAAGGAATATCACGAAGGTCGCTGTTGTTGCCAAAGCTTTAATTTTTAAGAACTTAAGTTCACGTAGTTAATTTGTATCCTGGCGGAAGTTGACAAAAATCGAAGTGATTGTACAGATAAAATAAGAAGATCTTAGCTTAATTTAACATGAACCTTACAACTCTATTAGCATTCGCACTTTACTTTGCATACAATAGTTTAATTTTACTTCAGTATTTATTCTGAATTTCCCGCACGCTGAAGAGATTTGATTTCTGACACTGCATAACTTGTGTACTGTCAGGCTGACAAGTAAATATAACTTTTATCTGAGATTGTTTTACTGTATTTTAGAAGTTATAATAGCCTGACTGTCTTTATGGTTCTAGCAGTTAACGTTTAAAGTAGTATGGAACAATACATGCACATTAAAATTATATTTATACGTTATATATTAGTTATTTCCAAACATATCTATCTCCATGTATAACATAGTATAGTGAAAATAGCCTAAACAGTTTTATCGACAGGGACATATAGAAAATTCTAGTAGTGGCACAGAAAATCCTTAAATTATTTCCAAGAACGTGTTGCCTTTAAAGCTTTCAAACCAGAAATATAATGTTTAATAATAGTGCTGTTCAATATTTGTTAATCATAAGTATCTGTATTGCAGCTACTTTTCATTTAAAAATTAGCCTTCAGATATTAATTAAGGAAAGAAAGACATTTTTAAAAGAAGCGACCGATTTATCTAAATGAAAAAATTGTTCCTTGCAGTACAAAAATAATGTTGAAAATATGACTTGATATGGAGAAATGTACTCATCAAACATTCTGTGAGTCGGCATATGTCAAAGCTGTTACACTTGCACAAGAATTACAGAATGCGCTGCTGAAACAATTCGCTGTTAGTTTTCTTGTAACGTAGTGGGCAACATCATTATTAAATACGATAGAATAAATTTTGATAGCTTGTCCCATGGACGAACTCTTGGCAACCGCTGTTACTCATTTACTTATTAATGATCTGATAATGCTAAAAGTTTAATCCTGGTGATGTATTTAAGAAGAGAACATTGATTTTCATATTGTACTGAATAACCTACAGTCAAGAAAACGATTTTACATTGCTACAGTTTTTTCAGTCATGTCAAGATATTAATGAAATTCAACATTCTGTGTGAAGATATATGAAGATTGGTTGAAACAATGAGATCGTCTCCACTTCATTTGCAGTTCGTTTTCCTTCGCGTAAATTTAAATTTCATATAATAATCCCACTCTATTTAACAAATTATATATGATTTTTCTTATTTGACTGCATGAAAGTACTTGCTAACCCTCGCCAAAAGAGTTTTAAAAAAAAACGCAGATAGGGCTATAACATCTGCCCTTATTTTAATTAACTACAAATTTGGCTCTATTCTGCTTTGAAACGATCATAAAAAAGGAACTATTCTTAGTAGTTAAAAGATGGAGTTTCAAAGTACATCCTATCACCGCAAAGCCGCACTATAACGTCACATATTGTTTGTTTTACAGAAAAAGGCTTGAGGGCTTTATCCTGTGAAACATAAAAGACATAACTCGGAATTTAGAAGTAAGTTAGTAAGTTGTTTCTTGGAAAATTCTTTTTGTAAGGAAATAAGTCATTTAAGCGTCCGCAATACGCCAAGATGTCTGCAGTACATGCAAATGAAACATTTTTAAAACCTTTTCTTGACTTCTTCATTTGTTCATAATTGTTACATTAAAGTAGCCACATTTTGCATCGACGATGGGGCGCTCGGACCACTGGGATTGTAGCCCTGCTGTTGTTTACCTTCTTTCCAGTTTTGATGGCAGACCTCCGAGATACGGATCCGAGGATCTTTTATCCCTCTTTTTTCCTAGTACTATTCTCTCGACAAGGCTTTCCGATAGATAGTATTTATGCTTCCCCATATCGCAAAAGCACTCTATGCTTATAAATTTCTGTGCTTTCTCCGGGATTCGAACACCCAGGCCTAACGCTATGACCACCGCCTTCCCTACTATCATGCCACCACATCTTTTATCAATATATATTCGATTTATATCTTTAGTAGGACAAAATTCTCCCTGGGAGTAGAAATGTAGTAAAGATACTCGTGAACCGTTAGGTAGGCGTCTGTCTGAATTAATTCCAATTCGATTACACGGCTTTGAAATGCCTGTGATAATTCAGATCAAATTTAAACTGATAATCAGATTCATTTTTCATTCCCAACTAGACCCTTGTGACACTGGTTGGTTTTCGCTCATATTGTGAATTTCTCTCATTAGAATATTTGGTTCCGTACCATTATTCTATACTTCGTTCTATACTGTTGCTTTTAATTAACGACCTATGGCCCTAAGATCGACCTATCGTCGTTTTCTAACGACTTATCGTCCTAAGTACATGTTTAAAATAAAAGTTATTTATTAACAAGTCAACCTGACGACTACACAGATATTAAAAGCTTACAAGAAACCGAATTCCGCTACTTAACGATACATCAGAACTCACGTTTAAATGAAAATGAATGCGAAATATAAATTAGCACGTTCACTAAACCATGACACGAAGCAAAAGCGGCTAGTCGAAGCTGAATTCGATAAGTTAAATTCAAGAAGCAGAGAAACTAAGCAAAGTGACTGTTAGCCTATGCTGCCACGCTCTCTCTGTCTAAACTCCCAACCTCTGCGCTTGTTTACACTTATTTGCATTCTTGTCAAAGCTGACGAAAGCAGAGGTCAATGCAAGTAAAGCCGAAATAATAAGGTGACTAACTGCATCGATTAACGCAAAAATCTTACAGTTCTACAGGAATACAATTTAGTCTAAAGGACTATATTTGGTTCCACAGCTTGGAGAGTTAGAAATTAAGAAACGTTACATGAGGTGGACCACTTTGATTTACAGATGTAGCTTAAAATTAGCCTGCATTTTATTTGACTGAATTAAAGTGCTGAAACTCAACAAAAATTCGAGCACATTAAAAATCTTAATCCATAATAAAACTGTTCTTACAGCAGGTTTTAAACTGACTTATCAGTATAACACGCGCTGAGTGCACTGTCAAATTCTTTCAAAAAATGGACCAGCAACAGGATACATATCGTGAAAGCGATAAGTCTATATTGTGAGAGAGTTTACACGGTTGGGAGTATTCCATGAAACTTAACATTTGCTTCAAATTCTCCATCTTATCTCTACTAATTAAATGTTCAAACGTTTTCTTGAATATTTGACTAATTGGCATCTACTAGACAGGGTTGGTTTGAAAGATTCGGATAAAAGCAAAGAAATGTTTGAAACGAACTAATTAGGTAAATTAAAATTTTAAAAGTTCTCTGAGTTGTAAGCTTCAAACGTGCACGAAAAGCGAATCATTTGGAGTAAAAGTCACTGTCCTTATTTTAGGAGAAAATTTCCACTAGTGTTACGAAACTGGCCAGATTTTTATTACTAAATACTTTTGTTTCGAACGTAAAACTAAAAAAAAAAAAAGTCTTGTCTGTTAAAGAAATTCAAATTACATTCATTTCTGTTTTCATACGGACATTTTTAAGAGACTTATTTTGATCTAACGCAAATCAAATGTCGCCTATTCAAATAACTCCTTTCGAATTTACTTCTTAAAAAGTATTTTTAAGGAAAAATGTTCCAACAGTTATTACTTTTCCTAAAATTGTTACATTATCCTTCACTTATAACAAAAATATTCCCTTTAATGTAACGTTTCTTTTTGAAGTAGTCATACCTTTGAAAATTAAGCAGAGACACGTATTTTATGCGTTAACATTTGCAGAGACATAAGGTTTATTTTGAAGCAGAAGTTAGGAAAAATGAGCAATGCCCTAGCCGGGACTCGAACCTCTCGAATACGCGTCGAGTCTGCTGACCATTACACCACAAAGGCATGCTAAGAAGGCGGGAAAAATACCTTATACATTTCCCAAATGACTGCACATCAGGCTATTGATTGAATATGTATATATATATATAAACATGTAAGACGAAAAATATGAAAGCAAACTACTAACTTTAATTTTGCAATAGCTCCTTTATTCTTCATTTTAATTTGAGTATTTCTCCTTTCTGTCTTAAACCTAATAAGTTTTTATAATATAGCAATCTAAACTGCGTCATTTTAGAATTAATCCTCATCATACGACCTTACGTAACGCAGTAATGCAGACACTTTTTATCCAATCAGATTACAGATTTCAACAGGGAACCAGAACTTTTTTACTCTCTCTCGCTCACTTTCTTCTGAATCGGTCATATTCGGCCTACCACTTGGCATCTGCTGACTTAACTTGCTGCTGCCGCTGTCTTTAAAAAGTATGTTTTACAAGTACATCGGTACCGATGTAAAATTTTTTTAAGAATGAGGCGCAGTGGCGCTCCCTTTCTTTACTGTGTGTGATTAATGAAAAAAATGTGTCAACCATAAATTTAAAAGGAAATAATTGAATTCAGCCATTGCTTCTTTATGTGTGTGCCATGATTTTGGAATATCACACAAATCAGATATTGAACCATGAAGCATAACTGCAGACGTAACAGATCTAATAAGAAGCAGGCGTAACAGATTTAAATAATATTTCTTTTATTTTACTTACACATTTTGCTGCCACAAATATCGAGGCTCGCTAATCGTGCTTGATCCAGGCCGTAACATTCGCATTTTTGATAATTTTGCGACAGGAAGAAAGTAACAAGCAGCAGTCTAGCTTGACGAGGTGCAGAAACGAAGAGCGATGTGTTCAGGAGACAAAATCTTAATTCAACGTGAGTTGTTTCGTAACAACAGTACCATATGATTTGATAATTAATTAAGCTCTAAATTTATTATTGGCTTTATCATATTACATGAATTAATCTAGGAATGAAGCAGTCCAGAAAAAGATATTGTAAGCGATTATTTCTTTTAGAATAGAGAGGGGAAAATACTCAAAGTGATGAATTAAGGGGCTATTGCTAATTTCAGTTATAATTTTAATATACGAAAGATCACGGTGGAACAGCAAAGACCTTCAAGATGTAGAATACAGTAATTTTCGAAAGTCACAAGATAGCCCTGCGACGCTTATTTCAGCCATCCGCGTTGTACACATAATCATGAAAATGCCCTGTAAAGTTTAATGTATCAGGTAAGTTCTCTTTAAATGTGCACACTTGATTAACTTTTACGGGAAGAATTACAGATGGTTTTTAAGGGCAATTTGTAAAATAAAGTATCATAGTTAATCTGAGTTTGAGCTCTGAGTAGCGTTGCCATGGCAGTTGTATGCTATGGGTTATGCTTTGTCGTCCGATGGAAAAATCCGAACTTAAACCTCCCCTTCAACGTAATTCTTTTTTATTCTCAAAAGATGAATTCTCATTTTCAGATTTGTCAAAGCGGGAGTTTGTAAAGTGGTGTATATTTTTAAATATTCAAAACTCAGTTTTAAGAGGATATGTTTGTCCTGATGCTAGAATTTTAGATTAGTCCTGATGTTAGATCTAAACTTAGATTTTTTATGTTTAAAATCAGCTATTTTTTTTTCATTCCTCATGGAAAAATTCTGTTCCAGTTCAATACTACAGAGAGGGTATTTATTCGTTTCTAGAATGATTTCGATAATGAATTAAAAAAAAGCAAACGTTTTGGAATACAAATTTTTGGCAACAGCTTATTACTTGAAATGAGAAATATCGTTCGTCTGTTGCTTCTAAATTTATTCTGTATTCAAAGTATCGCATATAAACAAGCTAGGGAATTGAATGATATGTTTTTGCACTTTACAAAGAGAAATATTCCATAATTCAAAAACGATATGAAATGCATGGTATTAATATATCTAAGTACAAAATAAGAAACAGTCCTTCTACATAAAAACAAAAGACTCCAAACGAGCACCCGAAAAAGGTACGTACTGTTTCTAATGTTCCTTGAGTTAAATCATTGGTAGCAAGAAAAAGCCAGAGATACGAAAATCAAAGTTTTTAAATACATCTGTAACTATAAATAAAATAATAAACCAAGATCTGCTTCTTAAAAAAAGCTAAAAACAAATGTTCACCATCTTTTGCCGAGCATGTGGCTCAACGCACAACAATTTGCAGAACCCTGTATGAAAACTATTTAGCAGGAAATGACTGTAAATATATTGTGACCCAGTTTAAAGCTGTAAGGTTTATTATAAGTTTTTAACAGTTATCTTAAGTTACGGCTACTTTCCTATCCTTTCTATTTTCAGCTTACAATTTCCTACCAGAATGTGTTTTCAGAATCGCGTTTAATGCAAATGAGTAAAAGTAGTATTTAAGCCGATGTTCCACTGACTTCGTTAGAGAGCCAGAATTTCTGACTAGCGAGCGTTCGCCTTTAGGCTACTTCTCTCTATAAGCTATTACTATGCTCGCCCGCACTTCAGGCCCTTGATAGCTTCACGAACTTAATTGAGATTTAGGGGCCAACTATTTAAAATCTTGATAGCTTCGGCTGTATCTTTCTAGCTAAGCATTAGTTTAGTTCTTATTACTTTGAGTTCAAGCCCAAGTGGAGGCTTTGCTGTACCCTCTGAGAAAGGAGCCGACTATGTTAATTCTTATTTTGAGAAATAAAGTGCAATTAACCCTTCTTAAGTCTTACGTCTCTGTTCACGAATTAAAGCGATTATTCGCTTACATGTTCAAGAGGTTCCTCGCATTTAGCTGTTAGATAAAAGGTTGGAATCCCACAAAGCACGGTGTTAACTAAATGACTATAACAAAAAAGGCCTATTTAGCGTCGAAAACGGAAAGAAAGAAAAATCCGTCAATGCAAAGAAAATTTCAGTAAGGTGTTTATGATTGTCGCAGGACTCTTTTACAATGGGAAATTAAAAATAAGAAAAGAGTGGGGGGAAACGTTAAAATGAACTCATCGTACTATCAAGAGTAAAGTTTTACAGCCGATACTTACAGAATAGGTTCCGTACTATCAAGAGAAAATTTTATATCCGATATTTACAGAATATATTTCATTTCTTTATCCCAATGACTTTAAAAGAATGAAACTTCATTAAGACAAAGCAACAAGTCATACTTCGAAAAGTACTTCCTCATTCCTTGAAAAAAGTGTTGTCTCATATGGGTATATTGCATATGTATACCTTTTCAACGTATTCCTGCGAAGATCCCTGCCATTTCACCTATAGACTACTGAGCTTCCGGTCTCTTGAAAAAAGCTCTTTGATGCCCAAACCCACTACGATCGATAGACTCTGGAAAGTACTACTACAGAAGAATGAAAATCAGTACCCTTGAAAATTTTAGTTAAATCCCTTTGTAAGGTTTTAGTTAAACTAACCAAGTTTATTTTAATTTAAATCTTTTCTATCTCCTCTCTGCTTCAACTTCCTGTCAGAAGAAGCGCGCGTTTTTAGCTTATGCTAATTTTGAAGTTCAGCCAAGCACTATTTAAGCCAGAGGTGGAAACCTCTCGGTGTGTGAGAGCTTTGCCTCAGATCACGGTCACGCTGCTAAACGTTCGCCTGACCAGCTAGCAGTTTAAATTTATAAGCCATAGTGCTTACTACGTGATTGCATTGTAAAATAAATTAAAGTGCGGTAGTATTTAGTATACCTTGCTACGCACCCTTTTAGATAGAGGCCAACTTCCGCGAATTGCTCTGCGAAGCAAAGTTTAATTTAAGTTCTATTTTAATTTATTTAAATTTATTTGATTGTTAAGTTCGACCAAAGTGTGGTCTGTTACGTTCTGTATCTCTCCCGAATTGGGAGGTTTGTATTTAATAGTGATTGAATAAAAGAGGATTTCAAATCCCTTCACGTGCAGTTATTCTCCAGCCCAGCAGTTACATCAGAACATAGCGTACCTTCCGCTCCCTGTTCCAGTTCAGGACTTAGAACGTAAGGATAAGAACCCTTTACAGAATTTACCATGTTCTCAAAGAATACACACAGAATGCTAAGTCCTGATAGTGGCGCCCGCACAAAAAGAAGAGGATGGCCTCAACAACAAGAAGACGAACCTGAGACACCTGCTGTACCTGTCCAGAATCCTGAGATAGCACCTCCTGGCATAGAAGGATTCGGCTACATCGTACAAACCATGCGAGCAGCCATGAAGCCAGCGGCAAGTTTTGACGGCAAGACAGCCGTAATCAATTTCCTGGAAAAGCTAGACTCCCACTTCATGCTATATCCAGTCCACGAATTTCAGAAAGTCGCTCTTGCTACCAGCGCTTTGAAGGGCCAAGCGCTAAGTTGGTTCAAGTGCATCGGAAAGAATCTCTTGGGGGAACCAGGAAGCCCCACATACACGTATGAAAATTTCAAGAATTCTCTAGTGAAAGCATTTCCCGTGGTGCGAGATCGAGCCAGATTGGAAGCTGAACTGTTTAGCCGATACCAAGAAAGAATAGAAGATTTGTCTAATTTTATTTTGAGGAAAATTCAAGTTTTCAAGCTTTTGTATGGAAGTCGCCCGGATCCTGAAATTATTCAAGTTATACTTCCTAGGCTACTGCCCCAAGTTCAAGATTTCATCGAACTAAGAAATCCAACAACATTAGACAGATTATTTGAGCTCGCGGTACAATTTGAAAGCCGAAGAACAGCCGACAACGAACGACGACGCCAATTTGAGCGAAGAAGTCAGTGGAGTTCGCCAAGACCGCAGCAAAAGCAAAATCAAAGTTACGGGAATAAGGCGAAGCAATGGCCGAAGAAAGATGTGTCTCCTAAAGCGAGCGGCGAACGAAGGGAATTTAATAGAAGAACAAGCAAAGATTCCGAGGGCAACCAGAAGAAAAAGAATTTAAACTAAGAGGGATTTCTTCGAGGAAGGTGAAGAAGTCCGAAGCAGCGCAAAACCCTTCCAAAATCAATTTAAACACCGTGGTCGTTAAGAATTTGAGTTTGCCGAAGATTGAAGTTCTAATCAACAACATACCGGCGACAGCCCTCTTGGATACAGGAGCCCAAAGCAGCTTCGTATCGGAAAGATTCTTTAAGAAGCACTTTCGACGTTACAGAATTTTTAGTGCAAGAGACACGGATGTCATAGCGGCCCAAGGAGAAAAATGTAGCTGTTTAGGAAAAGTACCATTGTTCGTGCGTATCAACAACGAACAGGTAAGAATCCTGTTTTATATTGTGCGTAACCTGCAGACTTGTATTATTCTAGGTGTGGACTTTTTTAGTTTGGCAGAAGCAAAAATTGATTTCAAGGGGGGAGAACTAACATTAAATATGAAGCCAATTGAAGCGAAGAATGATAAGCCCCCGCAGCTGGACTTGGAACATTTACAAGCAGAGGAAAAAGAGAAAATCCAAGGTCTGGTAAGTCACTTTGCGAATTTATTTAGTGATGTACCAGGCTTTACGCAGGTGGTGAACCACGACATTGACACGGGGGACGCTCAGCCAGTTAGGCAAAAGCCATATAGATATGATAGGACAAAAGAAGAAATAATTGAACATCATATTAAAGAGATGTTAAAGAATAAAATCATCACGCCAATTTCTAGCAGTTATGCTAGCCCCGTTGTCCTGTGTAAGAAAAATAATGATTACCCGATTACGCACCCGAAGCGGTGGCGTTTTGCTATAGATTATCGCAAGTTAAATTCAGTTACAAAATATCCTGTATATCCGTTGCCGATAATTGAAGAAATTATTCGAAATATTTCGTCTACAAAATACATGACTACATTAGATCTCACGAGTGGCTATTTTCAGATTGGGGTAAAACCCGAGGACGTACACAAAACCGCGTTCATAACGAAATCTGGTACGTACGCATTTCTTAGAATGCCGTTCGGATTATCCGGCGCGCCGGCAACGTTCCAAAGATGTATGGACATCGTCTTAAGACCAGTCCTTGGTAAAAGCACTTTCATATATTTAGACGATATTATAATTACGAGTAGTACTCTAGAACAACACTTACAAGATTTAAGAAAAGTATTTTCATTGTTAAACGAAGCTGGTTTAAAGATAAATGCGTCTAAATGTAAATTTGCCGCAAAAGAGTTACGTTATTTAGGATTTAAAATTTCCCAAAAGGGAATCGAAACGGATCAGTCAAAAATAGTAGCCATTAGAAATTATCCTGTTCCTAAAACAGCGAAGAAATTATCGTCGTTTCTCGGGATGTGTTCATATTACCGGGCTTTCATTAAAGACTTTGCAAAAATAGCTGAGCCACTGCTAAAGTTGAAAAGAAAAAAAGCTAGGTTTTCGTGGTCAGCAGAAGCCAACTTGGCGTTTCAAAAATTGAAAGACGCATTGACTCAAGCTCCCGTCTTAAAATTTCCAGAAGGGGATAAAGGATTAGAGATTTCAGCGGACGCTTCAGATTTCGCGATTGGTGCAGTGCTTTCCCAAAATGGTCAGCCCGTGGCTTTTTTCAGCCGAACATTAAATGAAACCCAAAGAAACTATTCCGCAACAGAGAGAGAAACTCTCGCAGTGTTAGCATCAGTACAGAAATTTCGTGTGTTCTTTGGAAGTTCTCCAGTAACTGTATATACCGACCACGCGGCGGTCACTAGACTCTATTCTGGAAAAAATTTATCACCCAGATTAATAAGGTGGGCTCTCAAATTACAGGAATATAACCTAATAATTAAACATACGCCGGGAAAGGAAAATGTTGTGGCAGATGCTTTAAGCAGAATTAACTTAGATGAAAATGGAAGTGTAATTAAGATAGCCATGTTAACATCCAAAGTATTAGATTCTCGTGAAACAGTAATAGCCGAACTCAAAAAAGATCCGGAGTTCAAAAATATATACAATTATTTGGCCGACCCTGAGAATTTCAATCATCCGGATATTGTGCCGATAAGAAATAGGGCCGAAAATTACGAATTAATTGACGGACTGTTATTCTATACGAAAGCTACTAATGAGAATCATGAATATAGACCGGTTATCCCAGCTAGCATGAGGTTGAATGTATTAGAAGAGTTGCATGATTGTGCCATTTCGGCTCATTTAGGTATAAGAAAAACTGTTCAGAGAGTTCGCGAGGCAGTTTTCTTTCCAGAACTGCAAAAGTTTACTAGGGCGTATGTCCAGTCGTGCCCAACATGTCAATTAAATAATTATGTTAATTTCCGCCCGGCCGGGTTCCTAAATAGTATTAAATCAGAATTCCCAAATCAAATAATAGGCATCGATTTACTTGGACCTTACCCTCGAAGTAAAGTTAATAAAAGCCGATATCTTTTAGTTATAGTGGATCATTTTAGCAAATGGTTAGAGTTAATTCCGTTAAAACGCGCGTCTGCAAAAATTGTAGTAGATTCAATTCTAAATAAGTATATTTTAAAATACGGGGCGCCCCTAAAAGTTATTTCAGACAATGGTCCTCAGTTTGTTAGTAAAATGTTTGAGGAAATGTGTGCAAAACTGGGCATACGTCATCTAAAGATGGTCCCGTATCGTCCGCAGTCAAACATAGCGGAACGGGTGAATAGAAATGTAGTGAAAATAATTCGTAGTTATGTGAAAAACTATCACTCTACCTGGGATAGCCATATAAATGAATTTGCATTTGCACTTAGGACCGCCAAACACGATACTACACAAAAAACACCCGCTGAACTCTTCTTAGGAAGAAAGATCTTGACCCCCCTAGATAAACTGTTCTTTGTACAGGAAAGGGCAGAAGAATTTAAAATGAGTGATATACAAAAGTTAATACGGGAAGCGACGGAAAATATAGAAATGGCCCAAAGAAAACAGAAATTGTACTATGACCTAAAAAGAAGAGAGGTCAAGTACAATGTGGGAGATGAAGTGTTGAAGATTAAACACAACTTGTCAAATGCCCCAGAGGAAAAGGTGGGGAAATTTTTTCCGCGTTTTGAAGGCCCGTTCACAATTGAACAAATTACGGGGGCAGTGGTTATATTAAAAAGAAATGATGGTCAAACGCTCAAAGCGAATGTGGACCAAATAAAACCGTTCTATAATCGCAGCAAAATGGCTGTATTTAAAGATTCGTTTCAGGATCCGAGGCAATCGACTAGCCAGGAAGATATACGTCAGCAAAAACAGCAGGAACCAGCTACAACGGCATCGAAATGTCAGAAGAAGAAAGCTCCCCCCCAACAAAGAAATAAGAACCAAAAAGGTGGTTTCAAAAGAAAGTCTCACGATGCAGGTGAACAAATCTACGAACGGAATTACGAGCGCACCAAGAGAAGAAAGCAGAATGGGCAAGGGAAGCCCAATGTATCCAAAAGAACTGTGGAATCATCGGACAGGTGCCTGAGAAGCAAGAAACGTCGATTGCAGCCTGAGAATCAACTTCCCGAATACAGCAGGAACCAGGACAAGCAACGAGCAAGGGCCCAGGAGAGAAGGGCCCAGTCCACCAAACGTCCAGCGGAGCAACCTCCTCTACAAAGGAAATTGCCGAGGATACAACGACGGAATTTCAAAAGAAAAAGAGACGAGCAGGCTCCGAAAGAACAACGAAAAACGAGGAAACTGAACCAGGCCACAACTTACTCAAGTTTTAAAGATTGGGCCAAGAAAAGGATGGACGATCATAATAAGATAAGTACAATTTCGTATTCAAAAGTTTAGTTAATTTTTGAGTATACTGCAAGTTGCAGGACTGATTTTACCTCAAGCGAGGTTGACTTTTACGCCAAGTGAGCGATAAGTTCTCATATGGAAAGTAAAATGTTTTGTTAAAAGAAATTGTAATTCTTAAAGATTTAAAATTACTTAATTTTGTAAATAGATTAATTCTGTAAAAGCAATGAATTGCTGAAAAGAATATGTTAACTAAATGATTTTGTATGACGCTTTGTCTAAAGACTTGTAAAATGTCTAGAATGAAAATTCGGAAAATTGAAAAACACGATTTAGTCTGTAGACTATTAATTCAATGTAATTTGATATTTCAAGAAAGTACCTTGAGAAAGGAATAGGAAGCACTTGCTGTAAGCTTAGAAATTTAACCTATATTTCTGTAAGCTTAGAAATTTAACCTCTATTTGCATTTCAGGATTGCTATGAAATTGTTAATGTGTTATGAAATGTAACAAATAATATTATGCTAGCAATGCACGTTAAGTGCAATATTAATGTGAATGTTGTGTGCAAACTGCGAATTTGTATGCATGAAAAGTTAAAGATTGACTATTTTAGAATGCAAGTGTTAATTAGGCTCTCCACCAAATACACTTAAAGTGTTAGACATAAAGCTAGTGAGAACCTTAGGATTAGCTGGTTATAGGGCGTTTTTTTCAGGTCTCGTATGTCAAGTTCTAACTAATGTTAGTCGATTGTAGGTGGAAGAGTTGAACACCCCCGAACACATAAAAACCCGCAATGGCGGTTTGCTTTACATCCAACACCGGTGAGAGAGCATACGGGGGAAGAATTTAATTGTGCTTGAATGATAATGTGTGTGTGCAAAATTACACAAAAAAAAAAAAATAAGGATTTGTACCACTTAGAATTATTCTGTTATTATGTCATACTAAAGTTGTTTTCCTTCCAGATTTTGCTGGAAGGAGTAAGACTGTTTGAAGAATAAGACTTGAAAAAAAAAATGTTGAAGATTGTTGTTCCAGAAAATTTCGTCTGTATTTTACACAAACATATATTGCCTTGTAAGAGTTGGCCTAAGTTTAGAACAGTGAAATTTTCGACTATTTAGAATTGCTAGTTTTCAACATGGTCCGTTTGGACCAAAGTAGTTTAACTATCGCAATTCTGGCGGGAAGTTTGTAAGGTTTTAGTTAAACTAACCAAGTTTATTTTAATTTAAATCTTTTCTATCTCCTCTCTGCTTCAACTTCCTGTCAGAAGAAGCGCGCGTTTTTAGCTTATGCTAATTTTTGAAGTTCAGCCAAGCACTATTTAAGCCAGAGGTAGAAACCTCTCGGTGTGTGAGAGCTTTGCCTCAGATCACGGTCACGCTGCTCAACGTTCGCCTGACCAGCTAGCAGTTTAAATTTATAAGCCATAGTGCTTACTACGTGATTGCATTGTAAAATAAATTAAAGTGCGGTAGTATTTAGTATACCTTGCTACGCACCCTTTTCGGTAGAGGCCAACTTCCGCGAATTGCTCTGCGAAGCAAAGTTTAATTTAAGTTCTATTTTAATTTATTTAAATTTATTTGATTGTTAAGTTCGACCAAAGTGTGGTCTGTTACGTTCTGTATCTCACCCGAATTGGGAGGTTTGTTATTAATAGTGATTTAATAAAAGAGGATTTCAAATCCCTTTCACGTGCAGTTATTCTCCAGCCCAGCAGTTACATCAGAACATAGCGTACCTTCCGCTCCCTGTTCCAGTTCAGGACTTAGAACGTAAGGATAAGAACCCTATCACAGAATTTACTATGTCTGCAAAGAGCATACACAGAGCACTAAGTCCTGATACCTTCTATCAAAGAAATGCGATGCAGATTCATAGTCTAATAAAAAGGCTATCACATCAAATATTTAAAAAAATTCTCTTTACATTTTAAACAATCCCGAAACAATTAAACGATCCCGAAATCGTTCTATAAAAAAGCGTGAACACCTTTTGTATTTCAGTAACTAAAAAAATATATATAGTTTTGTCGCCAATTTAGGCTAAACTTTCTTCAATAGAAAACTACTTATTACGACACCCCTTTTTGCTTCATTCCAGTCATTTCGATTTTAAAATTTTAAGGCAAGTTGGTTAATTTTTGCTTATTAGTTTGATTTTTTAATTTTCTTTTTCACTAAAGTTTTTAACTTTAATTTTATGGATTATTACTTTTAATCTTTTTATAATTTTTTAAAATTTGTTGTTGAATCTACTTTTGTTTTTGAAATGAAAAGAGAGTGTAGGGGATATGTCTTCTAAAGTAAGCGTCTCGTTCAGATTAATTGTGTTCTTAGTGAAAACATTTTGATCCTAAAGATTATTTGCTTTTTAAGAGGATTCTTTTGGTTTAGTGACTAATATCTTTATTTTGATTGAGTATCAGTTAGTGATTTGAATCTAGCAAATAATTTGACGCTTACTTGGAAGTAAGATGAAACACTCCCTCTTATTTTAGTTACTGTTAATTGATGGTAGATTGGTTTATCCCCTTGATAAGTCGATTAATCTGCTATCAATAACA
>KK117249.1:59271-76240 GCA_000611955.2 Stegodyphus mimosarum
CGTAAAAAAATAAAAAAACTTTATCTGTTTTTTTTTTTCTTTATTGCCATTTTAACATTTTAGTTTGAAAATTGTATTTTTAAAAATATAAAATTCTAGACTTTCGCTGTCCTCAAATTCGAGACAAATAAATTTGAGGGTGAAGAGGACTGAATTTCTAAACGTAAAAGAGCCGACACCCTACGAAATATCTTAGGAACTGCGAAGAGAAATAAGTAATTAAAATAATGATAAATAAAATAAATGTATAATTAATAAAAAGAAAATCTGAAAGGTTTCAGATTTTAAATTACGTCCAAAGGGGCTTTTTTTAACATTTTGAGTGTTACCTTTATTTATTAAATATCATGTTCTTCGCACTTAAACCATAAAATTCAGTTAAAGAACAATATCACAAAATAATTTTAAACTGAGCATGTCTTTGGAATTTCCTATACACAGCCTCACGCGCTGGAAATAAAAATGTTTTTTTCTGTTTTTGCCTTTTCTCGCTTTGAAATCCTTGAGTCTGTTAATCAAAAATTCGTTAAAGTTTTACAAAATATGAAATTGATAATAAAACAAATTCCAAATTTCAAATTTGGGCTTCCAGATGACCATATTCTCAGCAGGATAACGTCATTCAAAATTCGATGGCTCTAGGTACCGTCGTTTTATCACAATGCGAGAAATATATATACTTTTTTGCAGATTCTTCATTATTTAATTTCTTTAAATATAACACAGGGCTGCAATATTTTGTGACAACCGTTTGAAAAGTGATTCAAACTTTTAATGTTTCTGACGCAAAATCGCAACACGAAAACAATAGTCCTTTAGGGACAAAACCTCTTCGAACTAACAATGTATAATTAACTAAATAAAATGTGAAAAAGAAAAAAAAACTTTTAATAAATTCATTGAAATTAGTGGAATGATAATTTTAAATATATTAATGCATCCCAAAAGTGAAATAAAATTTAAAAGAATAAGAGGCGACTAATTAATGATAACAAGTCATTGTACACAAAGGAAAAAATGTAACTTTTCTAAACAGTATTCTTATTAAAGTCCAGTTAAAGGTAAGTTTTCTAAACAGTATTCTTATTAAAGTCCAGTTAAAGGTAAGTTTTCTAAACAGTATTCTTATTAAAGTCCAGTTAAAATTAGTTCTGTGTTTTGGTTTATGAATTCATTTAAAGCCTTCTAGATGGGATGGGTAGAGTTCATAAATATTCTTCTTTCCGAGTAAAAAACATGTCGAAATCTGCCTATCAAGTACTCAGTTTTCAGAGTATTCCGTTTGTCTGGTTCAAGTGACGTCTATACTGAGTAGCTAGCGTAGATGCCAGTTTTAATCTTACGATCTTAATCCAGTTTTCATCTGCGAAAAAAAAATCTTTCATCAGAAATAACGGAATTATCTGTTATATTGCTATTCATGTTACAGAAAATTAAAATCTTAAAACTACCAAATATTTACATTTAGTATGCAAGTATATCCCTTCAAACGGTGGGAGAAGAAACTGGTAAATATTTATATAAAGCTTTTAAAATCAGTATAATTTTAAAATTCAGTGAAAAGTTCATTGCGAAAAATTAATTTGAAATCAGAACACGCAATCTTAATGTAAGTACTGTGCTTATTAAATCAGTACATCAGGTCATTTACCAAATGATTTCTGACCCGTATCGGGGGGGGCGGGTTATGATATAGTGGACGCTAGTTAAATCGAACTCAAAGGTTCTCAGAAAAGAGTTCGAATTATCCGATGTTAAGAGAAAATACAACTTGTGTAACACCTAACTAAAAGTGTAACACTGAAAAAGGAAAGTTTCCTAGTATATATAACCACAGAAAATACACTATACTATGCTATCTAAAATTAAGCGTATTAAAAAGCAGTAAATAAATCATAAAATGAAGCAGAAGATATGCAGTAAAAAGTAAATCCGATAAGATCTCTTCTTTTTTTATCTTCTCGGATAGTTTTTATTATGTCATTGTTGCTAAGTTTTCCAGAGACTTCCAAGTCTTCATCTACCCTTACATAATCCAAAAAAGTAACGTTATCGCATTTATATTTTTGGAATTCGGAAAAGCTGTATCAGTATCGTCACATTCTTCGATATGATTGTTCTCTTCGGCGTGTATGAATTTAGCATGACGAAAGCAATTACTAATTGCGCTTTCTTTAATAGCAGCCCATGCGGCGTATAGATCATTTATGGCTGTCAGCAGAGTAATGTAGTTTTTACCACAATCTAAATTAAAAATGAAAAAAAGTTGAAAAATGATAAGTCCTTCTCTTATTCCCGATAGTCCAAGACGCAATGCAGTTCCGACAGGACATAATTGCCTTGATACCCACCTGCACCGCATAGGCATTTCAAGCGATCCTATTTGCCCACTTTGTAATTCTGGAGAAGAAATGGGTAGGGACCACCTGCTTCGATGTGCGGCTCTTCGTAGTCTTACAGAAGAGTCGAGATACTGGAAGGCAAGAACGCTCCTTAGGCAATGACTTCGGTCTTTTTGTTCTTTGTTCTATTGTTTGTAAGCCTTTGTATGTAAGATTTTAGTTCTTTATAATTTTTGTCTAGCCACTGGAAATTAAAAAAAAAAAAAATTAAGAATGATTTTGTTGTAAAAGTCTCTTACGATATTCGTTTTAGAATTCTGGATTATTCCTTGATCCACTGATTGTAGCTTCGCAGTTGTGTTTGGCGATAAATATTCAACCTGTATGGAACGTTATTGTGAAGGTTGCGCTATCCACAAATAAGAGAATTTTATGCGTTTCTCTTGAAAACTGCTATCTATTCCTTTTAACCGGTTACTGAAGATGTCTCGTGTCATCCATGCTTCTGTATTGGATACATAATCAACTGGCAGTGTTCGAATTCCTTTAAAACACAATGGATTCTTGGATTTTCCAATCACTTTCACTCCCTCTACTCCTACCGAAAGTAGTGCATGCTTCTTCGTTTACATAAGTGATTTGGCCACAGATAGTTTGATAAGAAATATTGGGCCTTGACTTAAATCGAGAAAGCCATGCATTACTGCATTTAAAATCTTCAACACCTATTCGACTTGCTAATTCAATCAGTCTTCGTCTGTAATAGGGGTCCGTTTATCGGAAAATTTAGAGATCTGGCCTTCTGGAACCACAGCAGTACAGCTTTTTCTAGATCTTCTTGGGACGCACTTCTCATGCGTTTCCTTCCTCTAGAAAATTTAGATTTTCCTCGCGAATCTATGATTTCTTATTCTTCAAATAAGTTGACAAGGTATTTTTTTAGTTCCATTGTCAGCTGCTAACTTTTTTTACATTCGCCATTCTCTTATTTCTCCAAAATTTCTACCTTTGTATCCAAAGTTAGAGTTTTGTACATTCCATGTGACATCCTGAATTTTTACAAGTTCACAGCACACACCGAGGAAGAAAAACTAGAGCACATTAATTTGTCTGCACTGTAATCATAATTGACGCAGCTGTCTAGAATCTGTAGTAAAGACTGGCTTTTCTGAAATTCTAAGAAAACTGATAATAAATAAACAAGTAGTTCTCCACTTAACCCGACCCATTCGTAAAGGAGTCAGAATGAATCCAATAAAACAGGTTAGGCCAGGGAACTTTGTCCATTAAGCACCGATAAGAAGTGGACATTCGGACAATAGCCACTAAAGTTTAGCGGAAATACAATAATCTGGAAGAGTCATTAGGAATTGTTTGAAGCTGGAGACAGGAAAAATGCGCACTGCCCTCGCTGGGACTCCAACCCTGGACCTCTCGAATACGTATCGAGTGTGCTACCGTTACACCACGAAGGCATTCAGAAAGGAGGGAGAAAGTACCTTATATACTCCCCCTTTTAAAGGGCGAATGGGGATGAGGGGACCCACTCTTGACGCACAAAATAATAAACACAGTGGAAAGTTTTTTTATGATGTCGAAAAAATCCAAAGAATTGTAACACCCGTTCTTAGGGTCCTAGCAGAAACAGATTTCTTCAAGATATCTCGTTACCTGATCGTACCACAGCTTGTATAATCTAAAAAGACTGTGGTTCGAGCAATATACATCAGTTCAAGTTCCATGATTCATTTTTTAATGTAGTCTCAATGTGTATAACTTTTACCATACCATTCATTCATATGTCATTAAGAAGAGTTTCAGAAATCATCAGGTGTATATAACTCGAAAGTATCTAATTCAGAACATTTTGTAATTCTTTGTCTATAATAAAATGATAGTAATAAACAAGTTGAAAGTTTTAGGATGATAACTGAATTTGCATTTGTATGAAGTGTGAGCAAAAGTACAAAAATTTGTATCTCTAAAGAAGCAAAATTTCATTATCAAGAGAACCACTTGATAATTCATCAAAACTGTCATAACGTTTTTAGAGGAGTTAAAACCACAAGAATCAGCTTAATATAACCTAAAATTTATAAATATTACGCTGATTCTTATCGTTCTAACTCCTCGAATAATCGTTATCGGGCGTATTATTTTAACTCAAACAGTCATTACCGTCTTTGATCAGACTCATTTCTAAAAAATTAGTCATATGACATTATTTACGGTTGCTGTAAATTTATTTATAGTAGTACATAATTAACGAATACAAAATTTTAAAGGAATAAATAAATTTCTATCTCCCTTTGATTGTCAATTCATAAAAATTATTTATAAAAATATTATGTATTATAAAACACGTGGCATTAGTTTTTACTATTTTTGCGTTTTAAATAAAAAAAAAGTAATGCATACAGTGTTTTAAAATAATTGGTACAGTTTAAGTGTCCATTGATTCTCATGTTACCTTATAAGGTATTTCTCCCGCCTTCTTCGCATGCCTTCGTGGTGTAGTGGTCTGCATGCTCGACGCGTAACCGAGAGGTCCGTGGTTCGATTCCCGGCGAAGGCGTTGCTAATTTTTCATGTCTCCTGCTTCGAAATAACCTAATGTATCTACAACCTAACTATTATGCTACTATTTTCAAATAATTTATAAATAACTGATTTAAAATGCGAATATCTTCTCACAACTTTTTGCCACCTCATTAAATAGTCCTCATTACTATATAAAATTACCTCGTTACTATATAAAACTTAAATGTCACTGGCCTAAATTAAAACAAGTTTAAGTATTAAATGCAAGAAAATTCTAGATAGAAAAAATAAGTAATTAAAAATCTTACTTATGGCAAATTCTTCATCAAGATCATTTGCTTAAATCGATTTGTCTCAAATAGTTTTCTGTGTGAAAAACAATCTTCTGCATTTGATGATTTCATTCAATTACTTACTAGCTCGGCAATATTTTTACATGTTTTCAAGCATTGTATTTTGTATTATTTTAAATACGTTTTGCTTTTTACAGTGGGTGGGCCCAATAATGCATCTTATCCCGCCTACTGTTTTGACTCCATCATGATCAATCAACTCGCATGTCTAAGAAGACAAAGATGTGATATAGGTTGTACATATAGCAAAAATTGAATTAAATTAATAAAAAAATCAGTAGTTTTGTATGGATATGTTTCTAGAATATTTAATTCGCACTTGCTACGTTTTATCACATAAGAATGTGTCTACCAGCGGTCGATCGGTAGTAAAGTGGCTTACACTGGTAATTAGGCTCGACTCCTGTCACAATAGTTAGTAAAACTCCTAATACAATACTGTAACTCTATCAAAATATAAAATACAAACTTACTTAATAAATCTATTATTGATTATTATAAAAAATCTATGAATGGCCTCTTTTGATGATGTTGATAGTTTTTAAGTTGTTGGTTAACTATCCTGTTGCTTTTAATAATCTTTCTATCATATTAAGCCTTCTATTTTAAGAAGTTCGTAGGCCTTAAAAAAATTCTTAACAGGGTTTTACTATGCATTTAATTCAGTTCTATAAGTCTGCATTAATAGATAATATGAATAGTCCGTAAACTCTTTAAAATCTGATACTACAAAAGTACAGTATTAGTTTTGATGCTTTTAAAATCCTTCTCTCTTTACACTGTTTTTAATTATTTTATGAGATTTTAAAATTTACAAGGAAGTACAGACTATTTTGTTCCTCAAATTAATTTGCCGCCGTCTTATATGGATTAGCAAGCAAAATGTACAACATTTATATACGTTGGAGTTGGAAGTACAAACTATTGGGCTAGATAACTGCTATTTTTGTTTTAAACTACTATTAGGGTCATGTGCTTGTATTTCTGCTTCTACTGATTCCTACAGTGAAAACTTTTAAACCCCACTATTTACACTTTTTGCAAAAAAAAAGGAAAATTATTCATTTCTCAGCGAAAGCCTCTAAAATTAAGGGAATAAAAATTGAAGTAAAAATAATATTGTAGATTTTTATCAATTTTAGCCAATTTGCAAGGTTCTTGTTTGGATTATTGCTTAACCTAAAGAAAATACTAGAACGCTGCGTTAATATAACACTTTGTCCCGAATTATTCAGCCAAGAATACAGCTACTTCTCTCTCGAATATTTTAAACTCTGGAAGGATCGATCTATATCGAATCGGAAGGATAATCGAAAAATAAATAATAAGGAAATATCGGGAGTATCTGTATTGAATATATATCAAATCGAGAGAGAAATAGCTGTTTCGAACAAGAAGAATGAACTCAAAAATAGACTTGAAACTGGCATTCTAATACAGTAAGCATGCCAGTTCAATCTGCACTGAATTGGAAAGAATGACAATTTCAGTTCGCTTTTTGAGTTTGCATTAGATTGCAAGAACAAAATACTTAAAAAGTATTATAATTTCAGCATAGATATAACAACACAGTTCACTGGTTTACTCTCTTTAATACCAACCATGATGTAATGCATCATGTACATAAAATGTAGCATGATATTGGGTAGGTATTTGATTTCTTTTCATTTTAGCTTAATAAGGAGAGTAAACTTAAATCATTTTACCAACAAGGAGAGTAAACTTAAAACAATCGCTCGCCAGCTTGAGTCTGTAATAAATAAATGAGAGATAAAATCCTATTTTTCACCAATCTTGATGTTTCGTAAATGTTACAACTCTGTAACACTTAATTGAATATACTGAATGTCTACTCTAAGAAAGCTATGTCACTATTTCAACATACATTATTTTAAGCTCGGCTGTAAGATAAGCTCAAGAATTTTTAACAGCTTCATTTCATTCATCAGAATATATATGGTATTCTTTGATGAATATAATTAAAATCTCATTTCATATAACATTCTGATTTGGAGCAACGTCACTGACCTACAGAAAATGGAACAGTTTAACAAATATATCTCAACTACGATTCTGTAGAAAATTAAAGTTATTTGAATGCCTGTAAACGAAGAATAAATATGAATGATTGGAATAAAATTTGATTATGGGACAATATTTCTAAAATTTAAGTAATTGGGAGTTAAATAACTAGACAAAGGAAAGTACGTAAGCGTTTTTTTGGCTTGATCCATGTTATAAAAATATAGTCATAAGACATTCACTGTCATAAATGGAAATGACTGATCTCATCTTACAAACAAATGTAATTCTAAAAATGTTTTAACATAATACGACAGCCAGATTAACATGTGTTAGGTACTACGTTTTAGAAATGTCTTAACATTAAATAATACTTACTGCATTAGTCGACATGGTAATTATGTATTGAATTAGGTGTATGAGCACTTCTCCTTCAGCCAAGGTTTTCAAATAAAATCCCAGTATTCATGCAAAAACTTACACAATATTTTTAAATTAGGGAAGAGTATATGAAATTGATTCACAGTTTCCATCCATGTTGAAAGGCAGTTCTCGATATAAATTTTAAAAATTACGAAGGTACCTTTCCGACCATTATCGTTATCTCGTATCTTCTTGCGATAAGGATTTATCAGTTTCGTTCCTACACATTAGGTACGAAGAAGTCATGCAATAACATTGTCTCTTTGGCTTCCAAACAAATTCCGAGAATTTGTGTCGTAGTGAAAGCCCCAGTGCATTTTAGGCTTGGGTTAGCTTCCCTTCAGGGAAAAATAAAACCTTCCAAGACACTTTATTCTTCATTAGTTATCTAGCATTTTTATTAGTAATCTGAATTCGTTAGCACAATACTGAATCCAATTTGTTAGTTGTCTGCTAAGTAAAACCCTAATCTTCTCCTCCCCCCCCCCAAAAAAAGAGAGAGAGAAAGAAAGGAAAATAAATTCAAAAAATAATAATTAAAATAATCTGGATTTAAATACTACGTATAAATATATATACATGTAAAATTTCATATGAATGCTTACTCATGCAATTTTTTATATTTCGCCGCCTTTAAATAGACAGGAAATTTAACAATTCGTTTCTTAGATTAGCATTGTGGGAATGCAGCGACCGCTCACTGCATGAGTTTTTTCTTTCTTTTTTTTTTTTTTTTTTTTTTTAAAAAAATTTTTATCTTAAGAAAAGTGCAACTGTGATAGAATTCTACTATCTACTTAATGTCATTTCTCAAAATATTGCCATGAGAATGATTGGCATAATGTGTCTCCAAAATTAATACATTTCCTAGTGCTTGTAAGAAATTTCCTCTTTCTTAATAATAGTAACATTTTGAAATTCATGTTTATTGCATAACATGAAAGAATTATACTTTACTACATATATATTTAAATAAATAGAAAATAATGAAATGTAACTAACAAATAAAAATGTAGATTTTGTTGAAATGGGTAAAGAAGAAATTTTCAAAACTTTTTTAAGTCAATGTATTTTGAAATACTTAAAAGTATTGTTTAATATATACTTAACAGGAATGTAATTTGAAATAATTAAAATAAAAATTTAAATCTTCCTTTGTTAAAGAGAGATAGCTATGTTTGCAGCATGGATTCGTAAAAAAACTAGCCATACTTTTTCCGGGAAACGAACCTGGGACTTCCACATCTTTATATCACAAGGATATTTTCCTTACACTTAACCCTTACACTTACACTGCACTGCAACCCTGAATTAAACAAAAAAAAATGTGTTTAAACACATTTTAGTTATAAAAGATTAATTATTTAAGGTTTTATAAATTATTTTCATCTTTCAGGTTTTCTGCAATAATTTAACCAAATTGATAATCACTTTCTTAATGAAAATTTCGGAAAGGATTCTGAAGTTAAGAATAATTATAATTAGTATTTTACCTATAGTCAAGTACTTAATTTATCCATAAATATATTATATAGGCTACAAGATTAAACTATAAATTATCCAAAGAATATTCTTTTTCAATACATTAATCATTTCCTTTAAATAACAAATGATTTTCATCTGAAAAGCAAACTAATTATTTTATGCAGGGGAAAAATCTTCAACCCTCATCTTTTATGACACCAATATATATAAATAAAAAACTACTTAAGCTAATTAACAAATAGTAATTAAATGTATTCCATATAAAAACCATAACAGCATACGGTAAAAATTATTTACATATTAGGTGAATTTTAAGGCACAAACTATGCAATGTTTGGAAATGTAAATACCAAAGCGAAAGTAATAAAACTGCAATTTCCATTTAATAAAAAAGTGTTCTTTGCCTTTTTAAAATATGTACTTAGTTTACGATTACTTGAAATAAATACTTTTTCTGGCTAATCTTTTTTATAAATGTTTAACCAGATATTGGGAAATGTGTTCAGTGTTTCCATGCCATTATTAAAGAAACCACAATTGAAAGATTCGCAAAAAAATTCGCAAAAATCCATTATTATTAACAAAATACGAAAAAACTAGATGTTAATTTTGACACCTATGGAAATATATTTCATGCTTTATTTATATTAGTGTTTCCATAATGCAATGATTATGTCTTAAAACATTTAGCACTAATGCTAATGTTTCTGAAAGTCACTTCTTTATATCACATCTAAGTATAAGTAGTTATCTTTAGTTTATACTTTTTTTTTAAGTTTCTAACAATTTATTTAATTTTTAATCATACTTTACTGTCTATTCTCCTTTCTCACCTACTACGAGTATCCTCTAACAGAATAAGTTTTTAGAATCGCGTTGCATGTAAATGAAGTAGAAAGAGTATTTGAAGGAAGGTTTCGCTTACTTCAGCAGAAGAGCTTAGGAGTCCTTAGTGGCACGTGTTTACCGTTAAATTACTTCGTTGTTTAAAGCTAACTACGCTCGGCCGTATTGTACGTGCCTGCTGATATTCGCCGGTTAATTTAATTGAGGGTCAACAACGTTAGATAATTTTGTACAGATTCGGCTAAGTTCCGTTTAGTTTAGCATTAGATTAGGTACTTATTTTCTTATCTTGAGTTAAGCTCAAATGGTGCTTTACTGTAACCCCGAGAAAGGGGCCATCTGTGTTCTTAGTTTGAGATAGTAAAGGGTGAGTTTAACCCTTCTCTGGCCTTGTTCATTTACACCCTTGGACTCAGCGGTAAGTCTCTACGTAATTCAACAAGGTTTCTACTAAGTCAAGCATAGACAAAGTAGTTAGAAACATTACAAGGATAATGGAAGATTATTGCATTCCCTTTCTGAAATAAATATACTGCTTAAAATCAATAACCTTTATTTGAATAGAACTCGAATAATATACTCAGTAATTTATTTTGCATATCAAAACATGTCGTTAAACAACATATAAAGAAAATCCTTCTTTTTTCATTGATTATGAACTTTATTATTATTACAAATATAAATGAAATTAAGTAATGGAAAGAGAAATGTACCTAAATATAATACCAACAAGTCTAAATTCAAACATTGATATTTATAATTAAATAATGACCTGCCAAAGGAATACAAATGATAATAATTTTTGAGAGGCACAAACTATGCAGTGTTTGAAACAAGAATGATGGAAGAAAAAGGATATTGTTCGGAGGATATTGCCTTGGTTGGGCCAACTTGGCTTCCTTAAGGGTATGGGCGACATTTCATCATGCCAACTAAAGTAAATACTACAGAATAAATACTACAATAATAAATACTACAGAATAAATACTATAATAATAAATACTACAGTAATAAATACTAATTACTATACTACAATAATAAATACTAATAATAAATACTACAGATAATAAGTAATACTACAGATAATCCCTTAGCAAGGGAAAAGTATTACGGCTATCTACTAGAGGAAGTACGTCATCGAAAGACAACCATTGCCTGCCATACCACAATAAGCTGTTTCTCCCTTTAATTACTATACTACTATAATAAATACTAATAATAAATACTACAAATAATAAGTGATACTACAGATAATCCCTTAGCAAGGGAAAAGTATTACGGCTGTCTCCCTAGAGGAAGTACGTCATCGAATGACAACTATTGCCTGCCATACCACAATAAGCTGTTTCTCCCTTTTTGGCGTCAAGGCTGTTCTCCGAACAATATCCAACCTTTGTTAGTGTTAAAACGAAAGAAATCTAAGTTTGCATGGACAGCTGAGACAAACACCGCTTTTGAAAAATTGAAAACAGCTCTAATTAATGCTCCAGTGTTAAAATTCCCAGAAGGAGACGAGAACTTGGAGATCGCGACGAATGCTTCAGATTACGCCTTGAATGCGGTTTTAACTCAAAAAGGGCACCCCTTGGCATTTTTTGGCAAAACCCTAGGTCAGATTCAAAGCAACTATACAGCGACAGAAAGGGAAACGTTAGCAGTGTTAATGGCAGTTCAGAAGTTTAGGGTCTACTTTGGAAAAGCGACTGTTACAATCTACTCAGTTCATGCGGCCGTAGGTAGATTATATTCTGGAAAGAATTTAACTCCTAGATTAATTAGATGGGCCTTAAAATTACAAGAATACAACTTAATAATTAAGGACACTCCCGGCAAGCAAAAAATACAGTGGCCGACGCCTTGTCAAGAATTAAACTGCATGAAAATGGGAATCAAATAAAATGTGCTATGTTACTTCTAAAGTTTTAGATTCCCGGGAAACAATTATAGCTAAATTGTCGAAGGATCCAGAATTCGGTGATATCTATGGGTATTTACTGAATCTCTTTGCTTGCCCAGTACTTAGAAATTTAAACAGCGTTAAAATTTGCTTTCTGTTATTGATACATTTAAATCTTCATCCCTTTAAAATTGATCAAGTTGTGAGGTTTGACCTTCACCTCTACCCCCTCTCCACACACACACACATTTCTTCAACATCGACGCTGACGTGACATCCTGATTTACGCTGACGTAACGTCCTGATTTGTCCCTCCAGCGCATGCGCGCTAAGAATCTCGACTCTGCGGGTCTGTCAGAAAGAACTCTTATTGGAGACTCAAAAATAAAGAAAGGTCACTAAACAGCTAAATATGTTATATACGCTAATTCCTCAAATGGGGCACTTAAATGAACTTTTTCCAACGCTTTTGAATGTAATATTAATGCACTTTTCGCTCGAAGCTTTTTTTTAATTCTGTCACATGAAATGAGCTCTCTTGCATCTTAACGGTGATCTGGATCTAAAAATAGAGGGGGTGGGGAAAAAAGAGGTTCTTCACAATTTGTCCAGCAAGAAAATTGTATAATGCCCATTCCATCTTGATACACAACAACTAATTCAGCCCTGAAATGATCATGGTTTCTATTATCATAAAATGAAGGATCAGTGAGTGAATATTCTAAGTTCGCTGCACTGCAGAAAAACAGTTGTTGAACTCTCATAGTTCAGTCACCAGTTGTGGAACACTCATATAGTTTTGCATCTTAGCCTATGCACTTCGAAGTCCAGATTTTGAATATCGAATTTTCGTTATTTGCTTGCTATTTTGAGCGAATTTAAGGAATTTTTGACAGTTTTCCACTCTCAGAGACGATATGGTGCCATCGCACAGTTTCAAATTTTATAGCATCTCTTATAAGCAGGTATTTCTGTTTCAAATGAATTGTGATTACCTCTATATTGCAAAAATTGCATTTTTCATGATTTTTTTAATGTGAAAAAACTACAAAAATTGTTTTCAAATTGCCAGCAATGCAAAAGCTAATGATTACAGAAAGCTTTATACGTAACTTCTTGAAGCTCAAGCACAATGTCTGTCCCGAAAGTAATGCGCCCCATTATTTTCTTCTGCCGCTCCTATCCGTCGCACAGCGTTGCCGCTTGTACGGAAGGGTGGGTGGAGTCAGAGAATATGTATTGACATAGACCTTGCTTTGGTGGAGTCTTGGGAACATAATGCGACCAGCACCCGTCGGCTCCGAGCTCCTGGAGGCACAGTGCGTGTTTCTGTGAACCCTTGTGTGACTGCTCGGTCAAAATCAAGATGAAAAAAACTCTCGAGCAGCGACACACAAAATTTTGTTTCAAACTTGAGAAAACGCCGTCGGAGACTTTTGCGTTGTCCTCTCCCGACTGCTTTTTGTTCCCGAAGATTGAAAAATCCCTCAAAGGACCGCATTTGGGGACGCTGGAGAACATTAAGGGGCTACGACGAGGTTGCTAAAGTGTGACGGACTTCCAGGACGCACATAAAGCATGGAAGTCGCGTTCGAAGAAGTGTATTACAGCAGGAGGGATCTATTTCGAAGAATATTGAGTAACTGCACGAATCGGTTCAGTAAATTTCTTTAAAAAAATGGGCGCATTACTTTCGAAACAGACCTTGTATTTCTTTCTTTAATAAATTTGTTCAACCTCTGCCTTTTAAAACTTTAATTTTTTATTAATGTTTTTAATAACGTAGCTTGAGATGTCTTCATTTTAACAGAATGGCAGTCTATCTTGCCTCACATGTGCATGTCATGTCATTCGAATTGAAAATTTAAAATGTTCGAAATTTTTTTTTTCTTTTTTGCAGTTGGAAACTTCTGTGTTTCAGGGCTTGGCAGCATTATGTTCCGTTTGCACACAAATTTCTATGCATAGCGTTTTATTATATATTGTGTTCCATATCTTTAGGAATACATATATTTCTTATCTATTTCTTAATTTTTCAACAGCAGCATCAAATTCTGTTCCATACAAAATATAAAATATGCCAAGCGGAAATTTACGCCAGCGGCTAATCATTCAAAAATTCGGCTATGGAACTCAAAGTTTTCTCTCTTCCCCCCCCCCTTTTTTTTTTCTGGAAGGGAATATTGCCTAATCATTTGCAATGGGGACTCAGACTTTTGTTTTGTTTCCCATAAGGACCCAAAATATCTAGTTAGCCCTGTGAATACCAGAGACGTACATTATAAATTATATTATTCACTTAACGCTTTTCTTATTTTTTTAATTTTTCATTATTTGGACTGTCTTCCTTACATCTGAAGCAGAGATACTGGAATTTTTTCTTTGTAACTGGAACTACTGTGCGAAATTTTATTTCTATTCACTTTTTCCCCACGAAACGTTTAAATGAGCAAAAATTTGTATCATTGTACTATTATATATAATTTAATTTAAATTTTATTTTGTTCTATTTACATATAAACCATTTAATAAATAGATAAAAACTCATAAAACCATTTAAAATAGATAAAAACTCATATTTTAACGACGGTCCAAAGGATGAAGATCTTGTAACCTTGGAGATTATTATTATTATTATTTTTTCCAAAAGAAGAAGAATATTTTATAAACGAACTTAATGACTCCGAATTATGTAAACATAAAAAGCATTAATTAAGGTAGTCTAGACACTGAAAATATTTTTTATAAAATACACATATAACTGACGGAAGTCTTATTTCAGTTGGGCAGTGCTAAGGCCATATTCTGCAGTTTTACTCTAAAACTGACTTTTAATTTAATTGCTTAACTTAGCGTAAATGTATTACTGCAATAAAACTGCTGACGAGAATTATATGAAACTATACCGCTAAAAAATAATTTTTGCCAAAACGTATGCTGGCAAAAAATTGACCTTAAAGTTATAATGTACTATAATTAGAATTTTTTTGAAGCAGGAGACATGAAAAATGAGCAATGCCGTCGCCGGGACTCGGACCTCTCTAATACGCGCCGAGTGTGCTCAGCATTACACCACGACGGCATGCTAAGAAAGCAGGAAAAATACCTCATACTAATAAAAAAAATAATATGAAATTTTGTAAAACACGTATTTCTTCTAACATCCTATCACAATTCACTATTATTTTCTTTCATTTCCAGTTTTTATAATACTATTTTTTTTAATTTGCAATATTTATTTATTTTTCGCATTTTATTTTAATCTATAGTTTGAAGCTATATTCCTGTTCGCTTCCTGTTAAACCCATATTTATTATTACTATTATTATCATTACTGCTTTAAAAATTAAGCTCTGAATAAACAAAAGCATATAAAATCTGTAAATTGTTATGCTTTTTGTGAAGGTTTTGGAGGTCTCGCATTGTATATAAAACACGCCACATGAAAAAGCATGTCTCTCTGATTGAATTACTAATTCACAGCAACATCGCCCTTCGTAGAGTTGACTGTAGGTCGTAGGATTGAGACTGTAGGTCAAGAAATCAGTGACGGAAGCTTGTCACGCAGCCCAACTTTATAATCACGATTTAAATGTGTCTTAACAAAAAATGTTTGCCGTCCTTTAACTCCCTACTGCTTGGGAAGGGGCTAGTAGATTCTGTGCGTCCAAAAAGAACACAATATGAGTTAAAATTAGCAGTCGTACAGACATATAGATAATACATAGCACATACAAATAATCCAGAAAAAAGTATTAAATTTGAAGTTTTTGATCTCCCAAGAATAAACATTCAAAATTAGACAGCATTTTGAAACTCCGGGAAATCACCAAAACAGCCTTATATTGTCAACGATTTTTATATATACATCAAATTACATTCATTTTTTTCATTTAAATGTTTGTTGTATTGTGTAAGGAGTGACCGAGTAATAAAGACTGCTGAATATTGGTTATCTGACCACGATTCTGTTATGTAATACTGTTTTAATTCAGTTTGTCAGGACTTGATTTTATTAATTTGATTTAATTTTTATTTTGTTCTGTTGAAGTAATTGTTGAAAGTTAAATTTTTTGTTCAAGCTTTTATTGGTTAACTTTAAATTTAAGTTTGGTACTGTTAATCATTTTATCCTTTAAAGTGAAATTCGGTTTTTAACTTTTAATTTTTTTTCTCTTGTCTAAACGTAAAATTAGTTATCTGTTTTTTTTTTGTACTGTCTGTTACAATAGTAAATTTTAATTAGTTTTTGTTTAACGTTTACCCCTCTTGCTGGTAAAGTTTTATGAATCAATATTTTCTGACTCTGGTGGTAAGGTATTGAAGAAATGTAATTTTTTAGAAATGATTACTCAAAGTGCATTCTAAATTTTCAGCTTACACCTTATTAGTAATATCAGTTAAGGATTTAATCAGCTTGTGTGTTTGCTAGTATTTTTAATAATTATAGTTAGTCAACTTTTTAAACTGAGTGAGCTTAATTTTTTGGAAAACTCAAATTAGGTCTCTTAGGTTTGTTTTTGTGTTAAAGAGACTACTGTATCAAATATTTCTGGAGTATTATCTCAATTTAAAAATAGAAATTATGAACTTAACTAATTGAAATTTATATGCTTTTGTACAGAAAATTTGTACCTTTTGTGTTAGAATTATATTTTTTACCCTAGCATGATTGCTTAAGAAGCTATTCGCAATTAAACGTATATTTTCAGCAGAAATGACGCGGATTTAATTTCTAATTTTCCACTTAGAAGCGCAGTTTTTAAGCTTCCAGAGTTGGTTACTGACAGGTGATGTATGCATTTCCCACCCATTTTCGGAAGGGGAATCTTCCCGAGAAAAGGGTTATTTGACTTTGCGAGTTTTTTGGCGTAAAAATTTAAAAGGTTGAATTGCTATTGGAAAAAGATAGAAAATTTTATATTGTTTTGTTCTTGGCGTGGTTGCAGATTTTTCTCACCTCTTTCGAGGAGTTCTTGGAAATGTGGAAAATTTCCGATTAAAAAGTGCTTCCACGCTCGTGAGAGAGCAAAATTGTCGCAAAAATCTCTGGATCAACT
>KK117249.1:76250-133622 GCA_000611955.2 Stegodyphus mimosarum
CTACGAGTTGAAACTCGTAGACGTGAAACTGCTTTTGGGGGAATCCTTCAGCTAAGTGCCTATACTTCGTACCCCGTTACTAGATGTATCTGAAGGGAGAAGGCTGCCGTCTCAGTTTCTGTCGCACTGAAGAGGTGACCGGGTATCGCTGCAGCTGCCACCCCACCGTACTAGTCCAAGTGGAGTCCTGAAGAGTCGCCGATGGACACCAGATGTTTCGCCCGTAGGAGTCGTCATCTCGCCCCGAAATAGAATTCATTGATGTCTACGTGGAACTCGAGGGGCCTCGTCACCGATTCTGAATAACCAGTACTGGCCAGAAGGCCAGTAAAGGCCTGGCCAGAAGGAGATGTCTACATACAGTGAGGTACAATTCTGTAAACTTTCCACATTTCCCTTAACCCTTGGAGATGGGGTCAATTTGCAGCTAGTGCCGACCCAGTGTTACTAGCTTTCGCCAACTAATTGTTTAATCAATTAATTGAGTAAAAATTTTAATTAATAGCAAAAATTATTATCTTACTTAATGTTAACATGTTTAGTAATTCAGATAAGAACTGAATTTTGATGTCTCAAGGGAGAAATGTTTGTCCTATTTCTATAATATAATGAATAAAACCAGCTTTACTTATTAGTTTGGTGTTAGAATTATGAATTCATTTCTACGTACACTTTCTTAATCAGGGTTGTAGCTCATTAGACTGGATTTCAAATTTCTTTTTACACAACTAAAAAATGAACGTTTTCTCAGTTATTTTTGGTTAAGTTGTTGGTGATGATTTTAAATTAATGAAATTAAACAGAAGAATAGTCACCATAATAGAAGTTGAATATAAGCAGAGTGAAAAACATTATTCGCAACACAACAGTTCAATCCCAGGCGAACAGGCTCGCTGCATGTACGGTTTTTGTAGCTTTCCATCCAAAACGTGACTACGAGCCAGTTTCTGTTAGAAAGGCATCCACGAAAGCATCCATTCCCTTAAGCAGGTAACCCTCCCTTTCTTTGTCATACTGAAACAGCCTAACCTAACATAATGTTGTGTACTTCTCAACGAGCAGAATCGTTTGCAATGTCTTGTGTCCTATTTACATATTGGTCAAATTTATAATAGTCCTATTGATGCAAGTGATTCCTCTATACGTGCTTGTATAAAAGCAACCTGTTTCTTCAATTGGTTTGCATTTGGCAAGCATAGTCCAGTTTATCTCTATTTGGTAATTTAATTCAATTTCTAGATATAACTGTTGAAGACTCTTTCGGTCATTTAATCTTATCTGTAATTTTTAAATTTAACCAATTAAACATTTGATTCAAATAATCATTTCATCCAATTCAGCATAGTGATTATTATATGAAACTTACGGGGTGATCCAGAATAATAAAACGAGTAATAATTCAGTATTTCAAAAAATATAGACAGTAGTACTACGCGATTTGTTCAGAAATACTTCTTTCAGAAACAAAAAATAAAAAAGGAAAAAGAAAAGGATTCTTTAAATAATGAAAACGTTGCTACTAAAATCAATGCATTCCACCAATTGCTGGCTTTTCTTTTGTGTCAGAGATTCTTATAGTGGCTCAAAACTGTCCGGAAGGCAGTTAGCATTACAAATGTTCAAAGAGAAGTCGTTCATAAGAACGGCCGCCAGATTTACATAATATTTTGCAAAGCATGGATGAGGGTTTCAGTTGTAATTTCTGTCACATGATGACGAATAATTTCTTCCAATACTGCCAATAGCTTCAAATCGACCACGGCACACTGGTGACTTCAAACAACGTCGCAACAAAAGTAATAAGCTCAGAAGACTCTGGTGGCCACTCTTTCGGGAAAGGACTGAAAACTAACAGTAGCAGTTGCTGGGCAAAACTTCTATGAGCGCTCCATCCTGCATGAATGCTACGCTATAGAGCACTTGGCTTTCTTGCTAGCAGGGAATGATGTTGTTTCTTAAATTCTTATCAAACCTATTAAGACGAAACGAAATAAGAAACATTTCTAAGTAATGCGTTCCTCACTCATGAGTGATCCGTCAAAAAAGGGCCATGTAGAAGTATACTACACAGAAGCAGAACCTCTCTTAGACTGGTTCCTTTGCTTCCATTTATAAACTAAATTTATCTGCCAGAGCAATGTTTCTCCAGTGGTAAAATATTGAGGCTACGTTTAGCGAAACAGATTGCTGAACGCAACTGTTGCCCAAAAGTTGTGGCTACAAATCTTCCGTTCTAACAAATGCTGAAAAAATGTGTTTTTCGGAAAAGTGTCTTATTGCATTGCAAGTTGCTAGTTCTGATAAAAAAAACGCTGCATAATACGCTGCTGTAATACAAACAATTTGAAATATACCGTAGACACTTCCTTAAAAATGGATGAATTTATAATGAATAACGTAGTAAGCACGCCCCGTGTTGTCATCTTTGGTTGATACAAAAGAGTTTCCACGATTGAGTGTGGGTTCTCTTTCAGTCAGCGGTTATGTGCATGTATACTTCTGTCAAGCAAAAAGGGCGACTTGTCGGTCCACAACCAGGTTTTCCATCTGTCGAAAGGCTATATTTGCAAATTAATAATGTTTCTCGAAATCGATTGGTTTCAATTCTCGTGCGTGTTGGAATTTGGAAGAATACATCTTGGGAATGACCCAGAATAATCGTCACTACGAAATGACGCTCTCCAAGATCGTTGAGAAAGTTAACTATCCCGGAAGTAAATTTTTTTATTATTAAAAAAAAGCCATCTGTTTTTGTACGTTTCTGTGAAAACCGCATTGTTCATTTCGAATTGTTGAATTTTTACTCTTTCTGTATTGAGTCACCGGGTATATTTGTAGATCGCGAGTATGGGGAAACTTCCTATCAAGGGGGGGATTTAATTTTGTAGACCTTTGCTGAATTTGTTCTGCATAAGCTTTACTAAGTTAATTCGTATTGTCAAATACGTTAACGGTAACTAATAAATAAAATTTAATCGAATAACATTGTCACAAGTAAATGCATGCAAATTAGGGTACTGTTTATAGTTAGTGGTTTATTATTTTATATTTTCGTTCCAAGAAGCGACTATGTCTGGACTAAAAAATTAGATATTTGTAATTTCCAGAAAAGCGTTAACATTGCATCACCAAATATCACGCTTACTTATAATTTTATTTACTTATTTAGCGCGTTTTATCAGCTCTTTTATCACTATGAGCACGTTTGCGTATATTGTTTTTAAAAACATGCTTTGTAAGTAACACCTGCCCCAGTTGTAGAGGGGAACGGAAGAAGTTATTTTTTATTTTGAAATGAATTAAAAATCATATAACTTCACCGTTAGAAGAATCGAAATTAAGTAGTTCAAACATTCTATCCATACAATAAGATATTTTAGAAAGAACAGATCATTGTGAAATAATGCACTCATCTGCAAAAGCTGCGGCTGAAAAAAAAATGCACCGTCATTAGATTTTTTTATGCTGGAGATGTGCAAAATGAACAACCCCCTCAAGGGGACTTGAACCTGGACTTGCAGAATACGTGCCGCATGTGCTGTTGTTACATCACGAAGGCATCCTGGAAAGAGGGTGAAAATACCTCATATATTCCCTTTTTTAAAGGGCGACTGAGAAGGAGACCAAGCCGTCAAATCTTGGTGGTGACAAATAATCGCCCATCACCTTTTTTTTTTTAATTTCGGGCACAACTGTAGAGCCATTAGGTTTTTCTGAAGCAGGAGACGTGAAAAATGAGCAATGCCGTCGCCGAGACTGGAACCTGGACCTCTGGAATACGCTCCTAATGTGCTGTCGCTACACCACGAAGGCATGCTGGAAGGAGGGACAAAGTAAATTAAATTAGGGTTTTTTAAGTTTTCGCCATTGTGCATACGTATAAACGACCTTTATTACATAAATCCTAAATATTATTGAACCACATAAAATATATCTCAAAAATATAATCAATACCATCAAAGTTTTAGTAATGAAAGTAATTTATTTTTTATCATATGTGTTTAATTACTGCTCCCTTATAGACCAATCAAGATGTCAAAACGTTTTTAGGCCAGGGTACTGTGATTCATTAAGACAGCCTTGTTTATGTACTTATAAAAACAGATGGGTAGGTCTCGAAAAGAAATCCTATCAAGTAGGAAAAATATACATCCATGAAATAAGAGTATCTGGGATTTATTTTAAGGTTGCATTTATTTCCTTTGCTATGATACTAGAAACGTTAGTTTTGCCTCCGAATTTCTAGTTTCGATATCTTGAACATATAATTTTTTGTTCCTCCCTGACTATCAAGATTTATATGTTTGAGTTCAGAAGAAGGAGAGAATAATTTTGCGAAAAACAATATTCTTTTTTAAAACAATATTCCTGTCAGCTCTACGCACAAATAATAATGGGTACTATAGTTTTATAGCGACCTTGGCGAGAAACAGGAATTGGCGTACGTTAGTTTTGACTCCGAATTTCTCGTTTCGATATCTTGAATATATATATATATATTTCCTCCCTGACTGTCAAGATTTATATGTTTGAGGTCAGAAGAAGGAGAGAATAATTTTGCGAAAAACGATATTCTTTTTATATTCTTGTCAGCTCTACGCACAAATAATAATGGGTACTATAGTTTCATAGCGACCTTGGCGAGAAACAGGAATTAGCGTGCTTCTGTTTAGGCAAGAAAGCGGTTAATGATACTCTCTTCGTAAAACGGAAAAACAGTGTAGCATTTGCCACATAAGGAATATTGGAAGGATTATGAAATTGAAGCATAAATAATATATATATATATATATATATATATAAATGAATTTTTGTGTATATGTATTGTTTATTATAAGTAAATTGCTTGCAGTATTATATTAAATAAAGTAATGAACACAAATTTATATTAAATTACTTTTATGTGTCTATATATTAAATAAACTATGTAGCTCAGAACTGAATGAATTGCTTATTTGCGTTGGTAACTGTTTGTTTCATGCAACGGCGGAAGGAAACCAGTTACCTTCTCTCGTCAAGGAAATGCCGAAGATGGATGGAGCTAAAAGCAAATCAAACGAGCTTTATTCTATGTATTAAACGCATTGTGGAAATAGAAAACCTAAATTAATAATGGGACAAATTTTTTTATAAAATGCAAAATTCATTATAGTTTCTATCTAACTTTTGAAACAACATCATAAGATGAGAATTACTCCGGAATCAAGGAATCAAAATAGTCATTACATGCATGAGAGCATATCCGCCTTTAATGTATACATGTTAGCATATTAGTTCGTCATGTACATTCAAATACTAGCGCACGGAATTTTAACTCTCAAAAATATAAAAATATTAGTAGTTACTTTAATCACACGCCGAAAGCAAGCAGCAGATTGAAGAGAAGTATCCTCTTTGTAGGAAAGTTTCCTTGTTCGATTATAGACCGCTTATAAATTCCAATCTTGCTTATGCCTATTAGTAATGTTTGATTCTTTATATTAACCTTATTTATCAGCATTCAGAAATATTCTTTTCTAAATATTTTGTGATCAAAACAAATTTTTACATTGCTTACTTGAATATAACTTTGAATTCCTTAGAAATGTCTGGAGAATAATAACGCAGTATAAGGCATATATTTCCCATATGAGGAATACACAGGCGATGTATACCAATTTCTATCATTTACGTTATTTGATTTGTATTTGATACGCCGTCTTACAGCTTTATTGGGAATCGAGATGGACGATTTCAGCACAACTCGAGTAGCAAAAAAAGGTTGGTGAGCGATCATGGCCGATGAGCAGGTACTGTTAGCTATAATATATTTTTCTTTTCCTTAAAATTGGTGAGGATATTATTGATCCGAAATTATTTCCTATGTCTTAGGTCCTTAGTTTATGTATTAAAAGGGTTGTCTTGACGTATACGAAATTTGTGTGTAAATTTTTGAATTCTAAACGGATAGTAAACAATCCGGCATGTGCTTCTAAGTCGGATAAATACGTCAGATCGCAGCGTACCCCTAGAGATAAATTGTTCGTTGCCGTTATTATTTATTATTAATTGTTCTTCTCAGTGCTTTTATTTATTGCATAATTTTAATGTATAATGAGCAAGTATTCAAAAAAAAATTTTTTTTTTAATATTGTGTTTTATCATATATTATTGCGCTTGGAGTTTTCAGGAACGCAGTTGATTCGAAATTTTATTTCTGTGTGTAACATGTATATAAGATTTCATGAAAAAAACTTTTTATGGCTGTTAAGTTACCTTACGTGATAGATGTTTCTTGAAATTCAAACGGTATTTTACTTAAATGTATATATGTAATTACAAAAATGATGAATGATAGTGCATAGCTGTTGGTAAAAGCTCTTTGTGCCTCTGAACTCTTGGAGGGAGAAAAAGTATTGTTAAATGTAGGTGATATAGTTTCGCTGAATTTAAAGTTATGGTCGATCCAATAAATTTTATGAATGAGATAATGGCAATTTTTTGTACTTATTGTTTGCATTGAATTCTGTTTAAAATTATGTATTTGAAATTTTAACAACTATGTATCAAAGATTAATTATTAAAACGAGTTTTCTAAAATGCTGATTTTTAGTTCCATTCTTTCTGCGAAGTATGTAGCCAGCGATTTTAGTCAATAAATTTAATCAATGATTTAAGTCATGATATTAATCAGGGGATTAAAAAAATTATCAAAATCAGATATTCTTCCATTTCTCTTTTAATGATGGGAAATGTGTTAAAATCAGATATTATGATAATCTGTAATGCTTTTAAAGAGATTTTAATTACTGTGCTTTCTGAAGAGGTAAAGTTGTGTAAAACAGTTTAAAAAAGCTTATTTTAAAACTGTGAGATTATTAACTAGGTATATAAAGCCTTTTGATAAAAACTGACATTTTGTTAGCTTTATTTTAATTTATACACTCTGAGTAATCAAGCTATTCATTTTGGTATGTAAAATAAATATAATCAGTTTTCTATAAAGAATTAGTAGTGATCTTTTTTTCGTCTCCATTTTTTTCACAAATTAATAAATGTAAAATTTGTTATTTTGTAATCAGTAATGCAGGAAACGTAGAAAAAATAAGAAAAGAATTAGAAAACAATTTTCAGCTTCTATCTTATAATTGTTTAGCATATACTTAATTTATTGACCAAAGCTTTAAATGTGTGAGGTACTGCTGAGTGTGTTATTCAGGCCAGAACATTTTCAAAGTCATGAACTTGCCTGAACCAAATTTGATGAATAAAACATATAAATACTTAAATGTACTGATTTAAATATACTGTCCGAAATAAGTTGGAACTCGTTATGAAACTTTACTTTCTTGAAAGCCAATTAAAGGATTGTCTAATTTCCATACAGCTTGCAGAAGGAATTGAGATATAACAGACAGAATATTGAGTCATGTTCTTAACATGGGAACCAAACAAAATGTAGAAAATCACTTACTTAGTTGTGTTGTTGTTTGTTATTTGTATGTTTTGTTTTTGTTCTTTATAAGTTATTAATGCCCAGAAGCTGCCAAGATATTTTATTCTTTATTGCGCTGCTAATTGATAAAATTTTATACATTTATATTATCTCTTATTGTACTAATTTACATGTAAAATCTGAATATCATCCAGTTAGAGATGTAATCTCTTTCGAAAATCTTCAATGCACAGTCACCATTTAACAAGGTAATGCAGGAAAAAAATGTGATTTAAATAAAATCCAGTTTTTATTTTATTAAAAAAGAAGATTTTTTAACATGCTGCCTTTTAAGAAATCATGTTACTTATTTGGATTGATATTAAATAAATGATAATTGCTCAAATTTTAGTAAGACTTAAATTTCAACTAGCCTGTAGATAAAATGTGCTCATTAATTAGAGATTCAAAGTGTTTAAATATGAAAAGAAGAAATTGTAATAAATTAACAGTAGTTATTATTTTTGAAATTATGAGAGTATTTTTGTAAATTATCTTTGCTTTTTGAAGGTTCTAAAAGCTATAGTTTGATTACAATACAAATCTGTGTTCCTGTGATATGTATAAGTAATATAATAAATGTTGATTTGGTTAAAGTTAATTAAATTGATTAAAATTCATTGAATTAAAACATAAATATGCTGCTTATGTTTCCTTAAAATAATATTAATTTTTTAATTAGCAGTATATTTGAATGATGAAAGATTTCTCTAGAGATCCTTTGGGCTGAAAGGGCAGAGTCCTCTGAGTGCTTTGTCATAGTAATTAATCCACCCTTCTATAAATGAATTCCAGATTCTAGTTGATGAACATGAATGAATTTGATGTATAGGAATTGATCAATCATAGGTATTTTAGTTATATTATGGTTGCCGTATTGTAAATAAGATAAAATATTACTGTCTCTGTCGAGGACTTTAAAGTAATTTCCTTTCAAATTGACTTTCCAATGAGATCGTTTGTGATTTGTTTCACAAAATTAAAATGAGAAACTATTCTTATTTTGCACATCAGAAGTGAAATTTATGAGTAATCTGGGTAAATTTATAAATACATAAATAATTGTAGTATTACTCGCACAGAAGTCTAGTATATCATTTTCTGCAAGAATGTAATTTATTTCTATGTAAATTATACTACAATGCCTGTTGGAGGATTTTCTGTTAATTCAGTGTATGTATTCTGCTATACTTGATAGGCATTCTGCCAATCCATTAACGTGTTTGGAAGGGATGAAGTTTTTCCAATACAATGTGTTTAAGACATATATATTCCCTTGTTTTTGTATCAGTTTTGAAAGTCAAAATGTATTGTTGTGCTTAGCATCACATAGGGGGGAAAAGGTAAATTATTTCTAGTTTCCTCATTATGAAATATGATTGGTGCTTTTTTATTTAACTTATGCAGAATGTAAAATTCCTGAAAACCATTATAGAGTACCCGCACTCCTTATAGAGTACCATTTATATGGAGCAAAATTTTTTCATTCAGGTAGTTCTTGATGCAGGGCACAAGATATGTCTCTCTTCATATGAACCTCCTAAATGGATTGAGAATAAGGTAGTTTTGTTTCTTTTTCTTACTTGCTGTCCTACCAGTGGCTGAGTTGTTAAAAACCATTGAATACTGGTATTTTTACTTAGGTTCCAACCTAAGTGAATGAACTTTCGGGCATGTATGGCTGCCACCTAAATAAAAAAATATAATAATAATAAAAAAAAACCTCTTTTCATAATTTTGCTGATTTATATTTACTTAGATTACTTTTTATTTTCATAATTTTGCTGATTTATATTTATCTAGCTGCATATGTTCTTTTATTGAGTATCTGGTTTAAAAAGTTCTACATATAAATGTGTCACTTCTATGTTGAACGTTTGCCTTAGATTACTCATATTTGTGGTGCTGTTAACCTTATCTGTAATTTTTTATTTTTTTGGAATTTTATATATTTTACTGTCTTAATTGTTAATCAGCTATACTGTAGATAAAACACTAAGTTTTAACCTTCTCCTCCTTAAATACATTTATCACAATAGAAAATCGATACTTTCTGATTACCTACGTCTCCCTCTGGCCCCATATTAGCATTCCTTTGTCCATATATTAGCTTTGTGAAAAGCAGCCTGAATTTTGAAAATGGCAGTGCACGCAGAATTCCATAAAAGAGAAATAGATCAATAAAATTAAAAAAACAAGAAACACTTGTAATAAAACACCATTATCAAGAAATCCGTATGAATTTTTTTTTCAGGAGGGAGATGTTCTCTCTATGTACACAGCAATTTCTTCTCATTTAAAAGAACATCAGAGAATTGTATCAGTTTGACATTGTGCACAAATTTTGATGCATAAAATTCTATCATTTAAGAAATATAATTTCCTGGAATGCAAATTTTTTTCCTACAAAACTCCTTATTTTTAAAAACATGCAATCTTTTCTTTTTCCTCAGCTAGCAAATTTCACTGACCCATTATGGTTCTTTACAAGAAAAAAAAATGTACCTATTGCAAAACCAAACACTATCAGAAAAATGACCATCCAATAAGAAGGTGGAAATGTGCACATATCTGGATTGCCACGTAAACTCATTTTGAAGACATTTGAGATGCTTATTTTGGTGACTTAGTAGTTAGTTGCTTTGCAAATACTTTTCAGGGAAATGTAAGTAATGAGAAAGAATCCAAAAATCTTTAGCAGTAGGAAACATAAAAATTTTACACTTTAGCTGTGTGTTAGCATACTTTAAAATTATGAACATAGCTATTTAATAGCAAGCAAGAGTGATTGCTGTTTTGAGTAATATCTTTCCATAGATTAGTGTGATTGACAGCTTTCTGTTGAAACATAGGTGAATTATATACAGATGTCATGAGATCAGATTACACTAACATGTAAACCATTTTTTACTAACATGTTGAATGATTCCAATTCATTATCTTAAAAAAAAAAAAAAAAAAAAAGTGTTGCTTTATGATTATGCACATTCCAAACCCCGAAAAGTTACGATAAAGTATTCATGAGGGAAAGTGATATTACCAAAATAGCAATCTACAATGTCACCCCAAAGTATTTCTGTGACAACCTAGGTATACGCATAGCACATTTTAGTTGGTGTGCAGTGCTGAAGATTAAATGCCAAGCTTATACGGATGCTGAATTTGTGCCGTTCTCTCCTTTTTTTTAAGCAGAAACAGATTGCTGTGTACCTAAGGAGAACAACGTGTAAAGAGTTATTGGTACTGTCCTGTTATTGGAACCAGATCCAGAAATGTACGTATATATGGATGTATGTATTCTTGTATGCATGTATTTGTGCATGTACACTGTGGGAAAAAAAAAAGAGACAGTTCTGGGCCGATTGACAAAATTCCAATTGTGTTTTTATGTCTCAAAAGTGCTACTTAGGATATATATAAGATTTATATATAGCATTGACCTAACATAGGTATCCTGACACAAAATCGGACTTTTTCTGAAATAACATACAAATTTTTTTCCATATTTTGATTCTACAACTCAAATTATACCAGGATATTAAATTTTTAAATTTTTGTCTAAAAATTTATGGAAAAATTTAAAAATTTATCTTGGTGGATTTTTTTCAGTTTTCGTCAAGAAATAATTTACTTGGCAAACTCCTTAATTTGTGGCAACCTATTTTCCTTTCCTTTTTTTCATTGTCCATGAGCGGGAGGAAAAGTCATCCTTCATACTTTCAAATGATTTTAACAGAGTGCGTAAACCAAATTTTCTTTATTATCACTTATAATAAATACACCAAATTTCAGAACATGCCAAAATGTAAATTCACATATATCTTAGGACATTTTGAACAAAAAAATTCAAATTTTTTGCAGATATGCTTAGAAATACACCTACTTTAAGATGATGGGGAAAATTTTATTGGTTATAACTCAAATTTAAAAAAAAAATTATAAAATTTATTTAAAAATAAAATTGGCAAATTTTACTTCGAATGAACCTAAATTTCGAAATATGAAAGAAAGAATCAAATAAATTTATTAAGAAAAGTGATATTAGTAAATGTATACCAAATTCAAATAACATTGAAGAGCTAAAATTTTGAGAGCTAATTTTTTAAAAACTACTCGTTCGATTTTTGTGAAACTTGGCAGTTTGGCATAATTTGAGTTGTAGAGTCGAAATCTGGAATAAAATTTGGCGTGTCATTTCAGAAAAAGTCCGATTTTGTGTCAAAATACCTATATTAGAGTACTGCTATATATAAATTTAATACATATCCTAAGTTGCGCTTTCAAAGACATGAAAAACGCAAGTTGAATTTCGTAAATGGGCCCAGTAGAATGGGAGATATAGAACTTTCCCATTTTTTTTCGCAGTGTACATATGTGTCTGTGTGTGTACACATACATCCATACACATGTGCATACATGCACACAGTTCTGAATCCTATTCTGATAACAGAAAAGTACCGAATAATTTCTCGAAAAGGTGTTTTATTGCAGATTTTGTTAATTTTTAAATTCTATTGATTGCTTTGCTCTTGTATGGAATTGTTGGTTCTCTACCATTTTGAAACCGAGTGTCCTATGAATTTGCAGCATTTCCATGGAGATATGGATAATCAGAAAGTACCACAAAATTTTATGTTATGTGTGACATCATATAGGTTAATAAGTATTTTTTTTTTGTTTGTGGACATTAGGAAAATTTGCTGGAAATTTTATAGTGGTTATATAGTTAAAAAAATGGTTAGTCTATATTTTAGGGTTCCGGTTGAATTATTGCGAAGTTGTTTCATTTATCACTAAATTGTTGTTTCATTTATGGTAACCTGAGTAGCCGAGTGTTATGGAAACCCTGTTACATGGCTGGTTACGTGATTGCAGTGAATTTGACTGATGAGGAAATACTTGTAAGGGCTTATTTCTGCTTTGGATGTGAGGTAGGAAGTAAGTTGCTTATTTTATGCTGTACACCGTAAAATGGGTATATGCAATGAGATTAATGTGAAGTTTCTGTATGATTTGGAATGAAAGGGGAAAAAAGCATTAATTGACTGGTGTGTAGGTGTCCTGTTTGTGCGAAGAAAATGCGTATGGTCGAACGTAAGGATCGTTCAGATGGCTTTGAGTGGGTGTGTCACAAGAAATGCCACCGACAGTCTGGTGATACTGATACGGCAGATATTTTTTACTCTTATTTTTGTGAATTTATGTGGTGATGGCAGTATGCATATTCTAGTTAAGATAATTTTAGCAAGTTTTTGGATGCTGTTAAGGAATTTTGTGTGCCACAGACTGAAGACACAGAAATTTCTGAATATGGTAAGTTGATATTTCCTTTTTGTAGTGCGTATATGCGATAGGATATATTTCCTTTTTTATGTTATTTCATCGTGTGATTTAAAATGCAGTTTCTGATTTTTTTAAAGTGAAAATAGATCAATGTGTGCATGGACAAAGTCAAGGGAGTGCACAATGTAAAGTTTGTGCAATTCTCTATTTTGTTTTAGGTGAAAAAAGAGCTGTGTGTACATATATACCGAGTTTGTGCAATTCTTTGACTTGTTATTTTGTTTTTGTGTAGTGGCCATCTTGAAAATGTGCCTTTCTGGCCAGTCGCCAATTTTCACCAAGGGTAACACTTAAATATATTTTTACGAAAAAAATTCTTGCAGCTTAACATCCAAACATTCATGTCTAAATTTCGCAGCCCACATTTTGTTGGCAACATAGGAAAATCCTGTGTTACACTGCAACCATGAGTATTTGTTGGTATTTATACTTTTTTGCCCTCTTCCTAGAACTCAGTCACTGAACTGTGTTTAATATTTTCATTATTCACAGACTAGCATCACTGACTAATAATAATTAACGACTTCTCATAAATCAAACAATAACACCCGTGTGTATTTTTGTTTTTATACTTTGAAAGGATAATGTAATCATATCACCATGTTTGTCATGCTAGAAATATTGCTTCATGCCTAGGCTTATTAAGAACTTATTTAAATGCTTTTCATGTAAAGAAAGCAGAATGTCATAATATCAGGGTTTTATATCTTGTAATTAGTAATAGAAGATTAAAGTCTTTTAAACTAATGTAACATTATTTTGTTTTAACTGAAGTATATTTTTTTTTATGTTTTACGATGAAAGTTCGACCGTCTGACATTTAACAAACTGGAAAGCTCAGGTAACTGGAATTTTATAAACTTCTCTTTTTCTCCCCCACCTTCAAGATTAAGTGAATGAGAGGTTTATAAAATCATTCATAAAGCACATGTAGGACACTGTCACGAAACAGTATGATTTAGCGCCAGTGTTATATAAGAGTGATATCTCAAAACAGTCATAGCATCTTCGCCTTGGTTTTATGTAAAACTGATCAATTTGTTGTAAGCTGGTTTAATTTTTTTAAAGAAAAATATGTGCCATTATCTGTTTTCTCTCAGGTTTCTAAAAAATGATGCAAATTTGGGATAGAAATAGGATGAATAGAAATGGAACAGCATGCATGTTTTCAAATTTATGGAATCCTTTCATCAGAAGTGTACATTAAGGGCCAGTATATGTTACTTCTCTTGAAAAGGAATAAACAATGGGAATGCAGTGAGAAAAATTATGATAAACTGTTTAAATTTTTTAGATGCTGTGTCTGTAATTGGTATTTGTTGATTAACTAAATAAGGAATGATCGTTTACTTTTAGCTTCTTCTGAAATGGTTGTTGCAAATTTGGCAACGCTGTAGCCAACTTCCATGATCAATCTGAATTTATTATTGAATAAGATGTTTTACTTTCATGTACTTAACCCTATGAAATATATCAACTTTTATATTTGAAACTCATTTTTTTAAATCTTACATAATTTTAAATATAAGCTTTTGATATTCAAGTTGATAACAATAAGATGATGGTATTTTTACCAGGAATTGTACTTTTTATGCACTCAATGATCCAGAATTTTTATGTGTGCAACAATTGGCATTTCTTGAGCTTCATTGTTATAGTTATATGTGTTTTGCCTAGACAATTAGAGAATGCACAAATTTCTTATCTCACCCAGCTTGCATTGCATTTATTAAAGAGGTGTTAAAGATTGTACAGTAATTAATATTTTTATTTAAACTTAATTATTACTTCATCTATTATTTTCAACTTCAGTTTTTGTTATTACTTTTCTTGTTGAAATGGCAACAATTATTATTAAGAAAAATATTCTATTTTATGCAATGTTTAGTATGCAGTGTTCTCAGCTTTTTTTTGTTGTTGTTTATATTAGTAATGCTAATTTAAGACCGCATTTTAACTGAATAAATAGTTGATAATTTTTAAAATTATTATATTCATTCATCTGGAGAACTTGCAGTTCATTTGAATGATTTAAAAGTCATCCGTAACTTTTTGTTTGCAGTTCTTCTTTTGAGTGCTAACACAACCACCTTGCCACAATTTGGTGATTTGTTAGAGATGAAAAGGTAAAAGTTACTTATAGGGTGCAAGTTGTTGATTTTCACCCCTTATTTTAGAAAGATTCCAAGTTTTCAATGTTTATAGTAAATCAATAAACATAATCAACATATGAAAAGAAAACGTACTTTAGCAATTTAAGATTAAAATTTTAATAATTAAATAAGGATTGCATGATACATTGAGAGAATAAAATACTTAAGATTCTTCAAATATTTTTGTGCTATTCTTCTCCCGAAATACTTATATCTTAGCAATCGGTTTTCGCTTAAAAGAAATCAGAGAATTGTGGAGACTTGGCTTCATACTAATCTTGGCAACAGCAGCTATTGAGGAAACACATTTCCTCATTCTTCTGTTTAGAAAACTTTCAGCAAAATTCTGTATTCCTGCAGTTTCTTCCACTGCTGGCAAATTTCACAAGCTCATATTTTAAAACTAAGGGGGGGGGAAGAGAGGTCGCAATTTGTCGATAAAAGCCATTGGAACTTGGAATATAAGAAAAATGAATGCATAAGAAAATGGTGGTGTTCCTTGACTGAAGGATTGTTATGAGCATGTTGCTAGAAGAATGATAATGTACATACATGCCAGAGTTTGGCACATTCTGAAAATTTCGCTGACTTCTAAGGTGGTTGCATTAATACCTAAGTACCATTAAAAATTATATATATATTATATTAGGTGAAACATTTATGTTATTACAAGTTAATTTTTTTCATGAAGCTTTGTGTATTGTTAGGGTTACCACCAATTAGTTAGATTTTCAACCAACATTTATGTTTGGCACTAAGTGATTCATTATTAACACAAAAGTGCTACAGTCTGTTTTCATTACACTACAGTTTTAGTTTTCTGAGAGTTTTGTCACAAAGCAGAAGTTATGTTTGATAAGAATTACAGAAATCTGACATTTAAAAAAAGATTGCAGAACAAGTGAATGTAACAAGTCTAGTATACCTGATTTTCATTTCTTCATGTGAAACATATAAACTTTTTGTGTTCAGTTTATTTTGCTGTATGTAAAGTAATAATGTTAAATTTTAAAAAATATCCTTTTTTTATTGTTTACAGGAGTTGGCTCAGCTAGAAATACTCTGTAAGCAACTTTATGATGCAAATAACCCTGAAGAAAGAGCAACTGCAGAAAAAGCTTTAGTTAATTTTGTTCATGCACCAGACTGCTTACCAACATGTCGTCTTTTGCTTGAAAGAGGAGATGTATGAAAATTAAAAATCATTTTTAAGTTTCATAGTTTCTTATTCTTTTAGCTCAAGAGTTGCTTATAATATTCATCATCTTTCAATTCATATTCTTTTTTAAGGGGTATCCATTATTATGTGTAGCATTTCTAAATGTTAATACCTACACTAGTGTTTAACTAATACATCTTCTTCACCATCATTTGAAGACATTTTGCAAGACAGATTCAAGACAGCAATGTGGGCTGACTTGCAAATGATTACTATTATCTGTTTCATTAGTGTGCATGGTGTTTAATCAAGCATTTGTTGATTTGTAATTGAATTTCATCTACTTTGTTGATATCAAATGATTGTTAATGATATGTTGAGATTTTCCATCAGATCTTGTGCATTAATTCATATATCAAAAGAGTAGGGATACAGTAGATTGCCTAATTTAGGGATAATGGCTGTTTGACATTACATTGTTCTCACATTGAATGAGTATTTGAGGCACTGCCTTATTTAAGGATAGTGCTGTTTAACTTCACTTTGAATGGGTGGTGTATTAGTTTTTTTTCATTATTTAACTTAAATCAGTTTTAAAGAAATATAAAGGGAATCTCACTATATTTTTCCTCCTAAAGTAAAAGATGTAAATTCTGGAAGATTATTTTGATGTAGTAGCTGTCGAACTAATTTATAGGAATTGTACAGTTGCCAACTCTCCCGATTTTCGACCGCTCTCCCGCCAACCCGATTTGCAATATATTTCTCCCGAATTTTTGTTATTCTTAAAATTTCTCACGGTTTTTATGAAACTTGACTTAATACTTCGTTATATGAACAACAAAAAAAAAAAAAGTGATTTTGGACGTCTGAAAGCAATTGAATTTTCTCTAGATTATATCTATGCGAATCAGATGAGAACATATGCTTTGTGAGTGAGAGCATACATATCCAGTTCTCCAATGGGCATCGAGCTCCACTGCATGTCATCTGGCATAAGTTAGCCAATGAGCACAAAGCAAGCTCAAGTCTGTTATTTGGATGTTCTTTAGTTATTTCATTCATCTTGTCCTCAGTTGTGTGAGTACACATGCCTTCGGGAAATAGTTTTAGAAATATTCATCTTTTGTTATGTCTGCAAGAAAGGTGAAAGACACGTGTACGTTTAAAAATCATACACAGTTGACTTTCCTTCCATTATTTCCACAAGGAAATGTAATAAATTTGCAATGTGTACCGTCTGTCGTTGCGATTTTTTGATTTCGCATGGTGGAAAGGCGGATGTTCTCAAACACGTGCTTACACAAAAACACAAGGGCAACATGAGTTGTTTTGAAAAAAACGAAAAATTAAATTTTTCTTCAGAAACAAAGGACCAAAATGTTATTAATGCAGAATGTCTGTTCTCTGCATTTTTACTGGAGCACAACCTGCCACTGAATGCATTGGATCATGCTGCAGCTTTATTTAGAAAAATGTTTCCCGATAGTGAAATCGCTAAGAAATACTCAAGTGCAAGGACCAAAACAGGTGCAATTGCTAAAGAATGGGGTTTGAAAAATAAATCTTCAGTTATTGATTGCATTAAAACAGCTCCGTTCTGCCTCTCTACGGATGGAAGCAATAATATCGATTCAAAACTGTATCCAATTGTTGTTTCTTTTTTTAATCCAGATTCTTCAGAAATTGAGTACAGTTTACTTTCTGTCCCCACTTTAGAAGGACATTCGACAGGCTTTAATGTAGCACAGCTAATTATTAAAACTGTAAAAGAAAATGCAGTCCCTCTGGATAATTGTTTAGCTCTTGGTGCCGATAATGCAGCAGTAATGATAGGCTTGAAGACTGGTGTTGCAGGCATCTTAAGAAAGAAAATTCAGATTTGCAGATTATGAGGTACACCTGTCACCTCTTAAATCTAGCAGCTGAAAAAGGGGCAGCTTCTTTACCAATAAATGTGGATGAACACATTGTTGATATTTATTATTGTCTTGAAAGGAGTTCTAAGAGGAAGGAAAAATTGAAACAGTTTCAACGGTTGCATGATACTGAAATGAGAAAAATTTTGAAATGTGTACACGCTGGCTGTCTTTAAAAAAATGCTTATCTAGAATCCTCGATCAATGGAACCCACTTCTTGCATTTTTTAAAGAAGAAGTAAATGCTTCGAGAGTTAAGTTAAAAGGCTCTATTGAAAGTTATAAAATACCTAAAGTAAATGGAGATGTAGTTACTACTTCTAGTGTTAAAAGTAGGTTTCTGAAAAATAAAGTAATTTCTGCACCATTCAGCAATTCAACTGGCAGTTCTCAAAATAATACTGAAAAATATAAGCGTAAAGCTGATACAAATTTTTCTCAAAATAAAAAAATTGCTCAACACACAAAACATTTTCCGATTACTGTAAGTTTATCTTGCGAAGATAGAATATTTATGTTTTTTTCTTCGGACCTTAACAAAGCTTTTTGCTTTTTTTAACAATTCATTTTGCTATCATTTGATGTTCTAAACACAGTTCCACAAAGCAGAATTTCGCTAATTCATGTTTTGCAATCAATGATTTATGATTTGTTTAAAGACATTTTATCAAAGTTTGTAAAACCAGTCTGTGTTTTGTCTTGTAATTCTATATATGCTGTGATTTATAGTGAAATAAAAAATCAGAAGAAAGGCACAGATTTGGTAATAGGAGCTGTAACTACAAAAGTAGTGGAAGAACTTTCAGAAGACAAAAATAAGTTCTATCTTCATGTTAGAAGTTACTTCTGTCGAGTATGTAATTACATACGACATAAATTTCCAGTCAACGATGAAGTGATTTTGCATGCTAAAGTTGCTGATGTTTCTGCTCTAGCAAATGCATCTTTTTCTGATATAAGGTACTTTTTGAGCAGATTTCCTGTGTTACTTCATTTAGTCGTGAAAGATGATATTGATGTTGCCACTGATATATTGCAGTCGCAATTTTGCAGTGTTCAATTAGAAAATTTGGATGAAGTTATAAAATCAGCTAGGATTGACACACAGTGGAGTTCAGTTGTAAAACTGAAAGGTGCTGATGGAATTTTAAATTATAGTGAACTGTCTAGAATTATGTTCTCCATCTTGACAGTTTCCCATAGTAATGCAGAGTGTGAGAGGATTTTCAGTGTTGTTGCGAAAATGAGGACTAAATTTAGATCTAATATTAATTATGACACATTGGAAAAACTTTTATTAGTGAAAGCATGCCTATGTGGCAATTGCTATGAACAAAATTATGAAGCTTCTTTTTTAATGAAAGCAAAATCTGCCACTGTTCATAACATTTGTATGAAAACTGATTAAAGTGTCTTTTTTTTTTTAAACAATGCAAGTAATAAAAATGTTTTTTATGTGTTATATATTTTTGTGTTGCTTACATTTAAGAATTAGCAACTATTTAATAACTATGTAATTCATTATTAAAAATTAATAAATATTAAATAATTAATTAATAAATAATTAATTAATTATTAAAAACTATATTTTTATCATTTAAAAAGTCTTTTTAACATTGTAAAAAATCTCCTGATTTTTGAGTGTCATAGGTTGGCAAGTATGGAACTGTGATCCAGTATACTTATATATACTTCTAAAAATATGAGATGTTGCTTTTAGAAATATTTTTAGCTTTGTTATTCAGCTATTACATATTAACACAGAATATTTTTTCCACATCCTTTGATATGATGACTGGCATAGTTTGTGATATAAAAATTAATGTAGAACTATGACTTGCATTTAAGATCTCATGTTTTTAAAACAAATTGTGCTCAGTTAGAACATGAAAAAAAATCTTGCTTGTCATCAACGTAATGCTGTAGGATCACTAAAAGGGCCATCATTTATGAAACTTTTATGATCAATGGAAAATTGTTTTGGCATCCATCTGCTGAGGGATTTTGGATTACACGTATTTCAATTTTAGCTTGAAACACTGTGTGTCTAAAAGTTGCCTGTTGGTCTTCTGTAATAATTACTTTAGTAAAGATAGTGTGGATGACTAATTAATGAACTGAGTTTATTACTTCATCAGTGTCAGGGCCCACCAGCGGCCGAGCGGTAAAGACGCTGAACACTGGTAGTTCGGTCCGAGGTTCGAATCCCACATACGGGCTGGCTGCTTGGGCGTTTTCGTGGTTTTCCCCATGTGTAACATGTATACGAGCCAGTTTCCCTTAGAAAGTCCTCCACGAAGGCATCTCTCCCTTTAGGCAGACAGCCCTTGTGTGCTTTGCCATAATTGAATAACCTAACCTAACCGTCAGTGTCAGATTACATAATCCTTGCTGGGTTAGCATGAATGGCACTATTTAGCCACATGTATTTAAACATACTGATATCAGTATTAATTTCGATAAATTGCCAATTACTTTTATCTGAGAGGAACTTTCCGAGTCCTACAAATATTGTTCTGCTTTTACTTTTACCAAAGACCATATTTTCAATAATATTGCTATTCTGAATGTCAAAACTCTTGCTAGCTTTGCAGAGAAATTTGTGTTGCTGTCCAGATAACTAGTTGTCATTTCTTGAGTATAATAATTTAATATATGCTAATATAAGCTTGCATATTTACGAGGGTTGGAACTTTAATAGTGGCAACACAGCTGAAAACACGCTACGCAACAAAACCAAAGAATATCGCGTATACCACACGTGAACTAGATACCTACTTTACATCTCCGCAAAAAGACTCGTCCTGCATACGTCATGCGCATGCGGAGTGACGCGAAGAACCGATCCTTGTATTAGCTCGCGGTCTAAAGTAAGTGTTGTCAGGATGTTTTCAAAACAAGAACAACGATGTTGGATAAAAATTGAATGTGCCAGAGGTCGTACAACACGACAGTGTCATCAAGGGCTTCAAGAAGCTTGCGGGAAATCTGCATTGCTTTACAGAACCGTAGCAAGATGGGTGAAAGCATTCAATGAAGGACGCCAAAACGTGGCAGACATGCTGCGGCCAGGTCGTCCGAGTGTCAGACCTGCAAGCTGTTGCCGGCCACACTTTCTGCAAAACGCCCCTCTCATTTTGCATGACAATGCTCGGCCGCACGCAGCGCAAGCTGTGACTGATTTGTTCAAGCGATGGGGCTGGGAAGTGCTTTACCATCCACCATACTCCCCAAATCTAAGCCCTTGTGACTATGACTTAATTCCTAAGATGAAGGAACCACTTCGTGGCACTCGCTTCCAAACTGTTCCTAAGATTCTTGCGGCAGTAGACCGGTCCATGCAAACTATCAACAAATCAGGCGCTGCTACAGATATTCTGCGACTTCCACATCGTTGGAAACGGGTTGTATACAATGCTGGCGACTATATTGAAGGACTGTAAAACATGGTGACATGAATCACTTTTGTATTCCTTGTAAATAAATAGTTGCCACTATTAAAGTTCCAACCCTCGTATAAGGAAAAAATATATGAATTTCCATTTGACACTTTTTTAAATCTACTTCTTTCTCTCCCTCGTATGTAAATATATATACAGTGGATCACTGTTTATATGATTCTCATTTATACATATCTTACACTTATATGTTGTTTCATCTTGGTCCTAGTTCAATCCTATTTATTTTAATAGTAAAACATTACACGTTGTATGACTTCGGATATATGCCAGTATTGTTTGGCTTACTGAATTGGTTTTGCATTTCGCAGTCCCACCATGTAAGTATTTTTTCCTGAGATCGAAGCCACTTACCTAAAATTTTTCATTCAGTGTCATGCATCCAATATCCCAGTGAATGGGCCCTGTATTAATCTAGAAGTCAAAAGAAATATCACCTCAAATGAATGGGAAAAAAGGCTTGTTTTTCAACTCGAAAGCTGCATAAATTTAAACACCGCCATGTCGTATAATAAATGGAGAATCAAAAAGCATTCCTTCTGTGTTTGAAGAGTGTTTTAAGAATTCAACATATATGGATATAAATTAAAAGGCGTTTTTAATTTTGATGAAGCTGCTCTTTTCTTTAAAGTTATGCCTGTGTGAACCCTAGCTTTCAAATGTGATCATTATCATGGAGCTAAGTAAAGTAAGGAACATCTCGCCTGTTTTTCTTTGTGCAAATGCTAATGGTGTGGAAAAGATGGCTCCGTTAACTATAGGAAAATCACTAAAGATTAAAGCTTTGTTATTAGAATATAAAGCTAATAAGACTGTATGGATGACTATGGACAAAACTGTGATTATGGACGAAGAAAATTGAAAACTACTGGGATTAAACATTACAGTCGAGGAATGTGCAAATTGTGGTGCTACTATAATGACATCAGACTTACGTTGAATGACTAGAGTTGAAGAACTGATTGAAAACACTTTACCAGATGAACATTTAAGTAGCAGAAATTAAGAAGAAAATGAAGAAATAATTCCACCTCCTTTTCAAAATGTTACCTGATGCATTGATACCCTCAGAAATTTCTTTGTGTGTAGTATTACAAGCAAGAAAGCATTTGAAGAACTGAATTCGATTCATAGTGCTTTGTTTGAAATTTAGAATCGAAAGACATGTCAGATGATAAGTAAAGACTTTTCCTTAAAAAAAAAAAATTATGTTTTTGGAAAAAAGTGCTACTTGTTAAGATGGCAGTTCAAATAAAGCCATGAACTTTTTTTTTTCAGTTTCATTTAACTACATACACAAATTTGCATTCTTAAAAATATTAATTGTTTAAAATGTATTAATATTAATCAAAGTTTAAGTGTTAAATTTAAATTTACATGAACATAGGTAATATTTTAAAAAAATGAAAGTAGGAATAATAAAAGTGTGTAATATCAGTAGTAGTTAGTAGTATCAAAGTTCAGCAGTCAGTGTCTATATGTTTCACATCGTAAAGTATCGTTTGTACATCTTTCTCATTTGTATGTCATTTATCAATGCTTCCTTGAAAGAAGTATAAATGGTGCTCCACTGTATATATATTGAGAGAGAGCACTCTGAACTAAAGGCATCAGTAAATGTGGCATTTTTACATGTTTTATTGTAGGAATTTTGATATCTATGTCATGCTAAAAGAGGTGCCACGCAGAAAGCATTTTGAACTATTCTTGATTGCCTTGTCAGAAGATTTTCTAAATATAAGGATTATCTGTTGTCAATCTTTCCATCAGCATCATAATATATTTTTTAACATATGTGTACATTTCCCTGTTCACTATCTAGCATTTGAAATGTCAGCAAATTAGTAGACATTTAGCTATGGTGTTTCAAATTTTTATTTAGTAAATACTGTTAAGAGCAATCCTTTTTAGTGCAGTTCTGGTTGCAGAAATTACAGTTTATCAAAAAATAAGTAAAGCAGCAATTGTATTTACTCTTTGGCTCCCCAAAAAAGTAATCAGTAAAAATGTTTATCTGCTTATGTATTGGTAATGATTAATATAAACAACAAAGTTTTTGTTGAATTTTTAAAAATAATTATAGAAAATATGGTGGTTACACTGCAATACCACTAGAACTATACATCTTGATTTATTTTTGATGATTGTAGAAAACAGTTTATATCGTTCAGGATCAGTTCAACCTTACAAACTGCACACTGTCATTTTGTGCTATGGGGTTCGACTTTTGTATTGCAAAAGCAATGTCGCAAATATGTCCTATTTATTGGCAACTTCAGTATGAAACAAAACGTCTGTATTTTCTGGCACATGCATTGTCTTCTTTTTTTGTCCATGTTTTCACAGTGCCGTCATTCCTCTTGCTACAGAAATTTCAAAAGCTTTTCTGGTGTATGCATTGATTTTCAGTCCTCATAGAGAAGATATATGAATTTGTAACTGTCATGCCAACAAAATACCAAAATACATGAAGCCACCAATTTTGAGAAAATAACTTAGTATTATTAAATAATAATAATTATTGTCCAAAATAGACAAAAAGCAAGGTTATTCATTCTACAAGTGGAATTACACCAAGAAAACACTGATATTGATGAAGCACTGCATTTTATCCTGAAATTTCCATCATATGCCAAAAAAATGGCATTCTATGCTATCTATTCATGCATGTGGTTGTGAAAGAAATTCACTGGCTTAGATTCTATAAAATTTTGAATAAGTGGTTTCAGTGTTAGACCACTTAAAGTTGACCACAGTGAAAGGGTTAGTTTTATGTCATTAATACATTAAACATAGTTCTAATACATTTCTTTTAAAATATTGTAATACATAATTAAACATAGCTAAATTCATTAATCTCTTTTGATGCATTGCATGAAGCATTTCTTTTGTATTAGAAAAAAGCAGTTTTAATGTATAATGTTTAAATAAATTTTTCATCTTATAATGGTAATCATGTATAATGCATGTACTGATTTTCACTGGTGCTGAATAAAAAAGCTTTTTAATAAAAGGTTATGATACCCTCCTAAATGTGATATGTTATTCAATGTCTTTATGATTTATTGGTTCACAGTTTTTATTAAATTGAATATTTTTGAGCTAAATAATTCTGAATATTTTTATGCTTTTAGTCTTCATATGCTCAACTGTTGGCTGCAACTACCTTAACAAAACTAGTTTCAAGAAATCCTCAAACTCTTACCTTGCAACAAAGAATTGATATAAGTAAGTATATGTGTAAATATCAGTAGATGTTTCCTAAATATTTTAAGTGAATGTAAATAAAATTAGGATTTTACAGTAGGTATTTGTTTTGCTTTTAATATTTTCAAGTTGAAACGTAAATTTTTTTTAACTTTTTAACATGTTGAACAAAATCAAAAGTTGCATAATCAGCATTGAAATTACTTTGGATATGAAGATTCGTTTGTTTATTTATTTATTATAGTAGATTAAAATTTTATACCTTTTGTTTTGGATCTGAATTTTTTTCCTCCAAATAATTTATTTTAAATGTGAATTGCACAGAATTAGATTACATACAGAATTACAGATATGCTATAAATTTTTAGGTCATATAGTTTAAGTGAATATGTGCAGTAATATTTTTTCATAAAAAGCAGCTGAAGTGTAATAATAGCCACATCTAGGTGAAATACATAACATGCAAGCTGTTCTTCTCTATGTTAATGTAACATTGCAATGCAAAGTAATTTTTAAAAGTGTAGTGAAAATAATTTTTCTGCTGTTCTATTGGAAGTAAAATTAATTGGTTATCCAGTGAAACTATTTCAAACTAGTATGAATTATCAATAGATGTTTTGAAAATTATTGCTAGATTTTGTTACTAACTGCTTTTCAGTAGATTCTCTCTGAGATAAAAATACTTAAAAATAGTTTATATTTAATGATGTGTGTGAAACATGTAATCATCTTCAATGCTTTGTTTAAAAAATATTGGGTCATATGAAAAGTCTTTTTTTTTTTTCACGTACTTCATTCTTGGTTTTTGATATAGTGATTCTCTTAAGTTTAAACTTTAAAAACTCTAAATTTAATTTTTCTGCATCTGGATATGCTATATATGCCTTTAAATGTCACTTTCTTAGTACAAATTTCAGACTAAGTTTGGCATGAAATTTATGTATTTTATCTTAAATTACTTTTGATTGTAGGAATATTTGCTGGAATTCAGACAATGGCAGAATTTCAATAAAATTCTGCCACTGTCTGAGTGTATGATGCCAGTATCCCCCCTTTTTTATTCCAATAAAAGATGATACAAATACTAGATGAAATATTCTGATATATTATTTTTGCCTATTGAATTTTCTTCCCTTTGTTATCTACAAGATAGTTATCTGAAAGCTACAGCAATATTCCGTCATTACTGTTTTAGTTATTAAAGAAGTAAATTTGAGAAATTTCTGATAATTTCATTAAATGTTTCTTGTAAGTCAAATTAAATTTTTTGAAAATTAAAATGTATTTGAAGATTTGGTGTGAGATGTTATTTATATATGTAACAGTCTGTGAAGATTTTTTTTTTCTTTTTATATCAGAAGGTAAAAGTATTCCCATATTCTGTATACTTTTTTGATATGCAGTAGCAAGTTTTATCATACCAATCTAGCTGTTTGCCGTTTTAATCAAGTAACAAACAAGCTTTTTAAATATTTCATCATTTAAGTAGCTTTCTGGGGGAAAAATAAGTCATTTCTTATTGTATTTTAATGTACAAATGCTTGTTTTCAGGAAATTATGTGTTGACTTACTTGGCAACCTGTCCGAAAATGGCATCTTTTGTAACTCAGGCATTGGTACAACTTTTTGCCAGAATAACCAAAATTGGGTGGTTTGATTCTTACAAAAAAGAATATGTCTTTAGAAATGTAATTTCTCAACTGAGTGGCTTTTTGCAGGTTTGTGAATTTTCATATTGTGTTTTTAGACTTTTTTGTATGGTAGATATAGATTTTTTTCTCTTGTGCATTGAATAAACATTTTCCATTTAACTGCTGTTATAAAAATTGTACAAAGTCGGATCATTTTTGACTCCTTAATTAATATTTTATTCTGTGATGTAAAGATTTAAAGTGTATGTTCTAGATTTTTTTTGTTGTCTAACGAAATTGTTTTATAAGTAGGCAATTATTTTAAAATATGTTTTTTCTTAAATTGGCTTCAAATAAGCACTGCTCATATTTATTAAACAGAAATTGTATCATAGTTTAATTTTATTATTAATTTAATAACTACATGTACTCACATTTATTCATTGAAAATCAAATTAGAGTTCTAGCTATGTATGAAGTTAAATTATTTTCCTTTATCAGCTTGTTTTATTCATGCTTTTAAACATATTTCATAACTAACTTGACAGTTGTTGCATACTGAGAATTCATGCATCTTTAGAAAATGTTTTTTCAGACAAAGATGTAATTTGTGATTATTTTTTGCTTTTTATTTTCTGCTTTTTTTATTTTCTCACACAGTTTGTCTGAATGCAAATTGCAAATCGGTGCCTAAAATACAATTTATACTTCTTTCTATTTATGGGAAGATTAATGGTCAAGCTAAACTTTGTAAGGAACTAAATCTAGGTATTTTAAGATTTCTTAAACTAAATAAAATGTGTGCTTTCACCGCTGGCATATGTAAAATGCATAGAAATTAATCACTGTTCATTTTGATCTAATGCTAGTGGAGGCCAAGTGGCCAGGAGCCATATTGCTTTTTTCCCCAATTAAATTTACCGTACTCTTTTTAGTCCAGTGATGTAAAGATTGAAATTTTGCTGTAGCTATGAAAAAGTTATAAACGAAAATCGCTTAAACATTAACCATGGCTAAAAATTAGATTGAATTTCAATGTTGGAGTAGTCGTAGGCTTTTCGTGGAGAATCTGCACAGAATTTTGTATCTTTGGGCCTTTTGATAAATTGAATTCATTTTCATTCTACAGGGAAAGACATGATTTTTAAATGTAGTTAAAAGCTAATTTGTATTATGTGATTTTTTTTAAAGAAATTAATGCACATTTGCTTATTTTATGTACTGGAAATATTTTAATATATTGTTTTTTCATTATTTGGATGCAAAGAGAATTCAATGAAAATTTTCGAATCTGTATGGTTTACTGCCTTCACATTGTAGCCTCTGCATGCTGTGAACTGGTTTTTTTTTCCCTTCAAATTTTAAATCAATAAGTTTTACAGAAGTCATAGTTCTACTGTACTAAACATCCAAGAAAACTGACATTAATTTGCATAAATTGTTAACTGTCGAGCTACTCTTTTCAATAAGTGTAATGCATCTTTTGTTGGTTGTAATTGAAATAGGTTGGAACTTCTTTAAATCGTTGCTATTTGAACAGTTTAATGGATTGGATGAGATTTAAAAATGTTTTGGAAGTATCATTTGCTTTTGAATGTATTGTGTTATTTAAGAACCTGACATCTGAATGCCTGGGTGCTTTTCTTTGTGTGTATAATTTTGAATGTAAATCTTGAAAAATAAATTAACTGGAAAGTAAAAAAGGAGAAAAGATATGAAATTGCAAAATCTGTGAACATGAAATGTTGGGAGTTTTATAATCACATATAGTTATGGATACTTGTTATGTACTGATTATTCATAATTTTGACAAAATTAGTGGCATGAACATTATCTAGTTTTTTTTAAGGTGTATTTGATTAGTGAGTGGATGAAAGCATTTAGCACTGTAAATCTATTGTATGCTGTGTCTGTTCTGTTTAGACAGAACTGATACTAAATACATCATACCAGAATAGATACAGATATAATCAATATATTCTGTGTATATCAAATTCTTTTACTGCAGAAATAACTGCTTATCTACTGTCAGTTGATTTATATTTCTGTGCAAAAATGTGTTAAGCGTTGTGTATACTTCATGTATTACCGGCATTACTATTTTGAAGATGTTCATGTCATGCATTCCAATTGACAACTTACCCGCCTCGTCTGAAAAGTTGAAGGCTATTTCAAAAGTATTTGAGATTCATGCTCTCTGTGTGTAAAGATGATGGATATTGGCCTTCAGATTTACGGCACATGGTCTGCATTTTAGTTTTTAAAGCCTGCTGAAATCAGGATTTCAGTAAAAGCTTTAAATATTCATGTTGTAAGTTTTGCCCAAGTCAATTCTTTCTGTGGTCTGTCAGAGTTACATTTTTTATAGACAGTAGTGGTCTTCAGATTTCAACATATGTGTTCACAAATTGGTAAATGATTTTTTTGGTCTATAACATTATTTTTATTAGAAATATTATGAGCTTCTGTTTAGTGGCTAGCAGGTAGAGTTGCATTTTCGATTGTCCTGTTTTTAGCTAGAGAGGTATTCAATAAAAGGAGAGTTATATAAAGTTCTAGTTAATTAACATGTCCTTAGCTACTAGAACTTTTATGGAAGTGTCTAGCACCTATTCACTGGTCTTCATACAACTACAAAATATAAGTCCAGAGAAGGGTTAAAACACCATTTTATTTACTCAAAGAAACACAGAAAGTCCACACATGGGCTTTGATAGAAAATAGGAAACTTAAGTTTAGCTACCTAAACTTTAGCGAAAGCTGTACAAAGGTAACTAATTGAGCTGGCCTGTAATTAAACCTCTCCGGTAAATGCTAACAGGCACATAAGACTATAGCCGTACTTAATAAGATAGGCTTAAAGCAACGACGTGGCCCGAAGGCAGAACACCCTCTACTGAGAACTTCTGAGCTCTTCTCTGGAAGTGACTAAACTTCCCATTAAATATTGTTTCTGCTTCATTTACATAAAACATGATACTGAAATCTCATTGTGGCAGGGAGTTGTAGGTGGAAAACAACAGTTTGAAGGAAAAGTTTTCAAAATTTAAATAATCCCAACAAGTGTTTCTAATTGGTCATCTCTGGCAGAATACCTTCAGCTATGCCATTGTTGGCTTTATTAGTGTCACTTAGCCAACTAAAATATGTAATTTCATGTAATTATATAGTTATAAATCTATATTTTATAAATATAGTCATTCATGCATAACTATGTATATGATTCATGTATAAACTTTGTTTTATGCATCTATTTTATATTCATATGTAAAGGGAAGTGTTCTGTCCTCTGCAGCAGATTTGATTATTATCGTGATTTATTTATTTATTTATTTTTTAAGTCTGAAAGCAAGTGGTGATATTTATGAATAACATTGAAATGATAAAAAGGAAAGCAATAATTATTGAATCAAGAAACATTCATATGTAATTTACGATTAAAAGCAATAACAGAAATATGAATTACATTGCATATTGCCCTCCAGATAATTCCTTCTGCTGCTGTCAGTAAATGAGTAAAATAACTATAAATAAGAATAAAATTTGAAATACTTCACATGCGCAAATGGCAGTATTTTGATTTTCTTGAGGACGAAGATATTTCTCTGAAATGAAGTATACCCAAAATGAGCTTATGGCTTATCTGTAACATTAAGTGGTGACAGCTTAAGGGATTTGTAAAAATGGAAAGCTTATATTCAGGAACTTTTTAGTCTGGAACTAGTGTGAAACAGAAATCGTATGGGGCAAATATATTCATTGCACAAATTTGAAAAATACACATAGTTACTAAATCATTGAAGCACTGGGAAATTTTTGGACATTGAAATAAGAGTTAAAAAAATAGCTTTGTTTGCCTTAAGATATGCATATCCACCAAAACAATATGATGAGTATTTGTGTGTGAAAAATACTCATCATATTGTTTTGGTTTTACAGATTTCTTTTCATCCGGATATTCTAATTTTTTTTAGGGCTCAGTGGAGTATTGTTCCATAGGTGTTCAATTGCTTTCTCAAGTTACATGTGAGATCAACCAAATAAGTGAAGTAGGTTTATAGCTTTTTCTTAAGCCTTTTTAAAATTTTACATTCAAATTTATTTTTGTTATATATATCTGTATATATTTATAATTGTCAGTTGTAACATTAATACAGCATAACTAAAATATGAATATGTTTCATTTACCTGTGCATTTTTTTTTGTACTTGTTTTGGAATTGACATTTTTATATCTTTCTGAATTATTTTGGATTTAGGCTGAAGCAAATAAATCATTGACAAAACAGCGTAAAACTGCAACATCCTTTAGAGACACAGAATTGTATGATATATTTCAGTTAGCTTGTGATTTATTGCGACGAGCTTTAGAAAGTTGGAAAACACCAACTTTTAAAGATGAAGCTGAGGTATGTTTTATTATGTAAATGCTTTTCAGTGAAGGCATTTATTATAAATATACTTAGCATGAAAATATGTAATAATACACATCAATATTATATCTCGAGAGTGATAATACTTCAGTATGGTATTTTATAAAAATGATAATTTGAATAACTTGATTTGTGTATTCTTTTTCTGTATAGAATGTGAAAGCATAGTTTCCACCCCAGAAACCCAGAATTTTGTTTTAGACATAATAAGTTTCAAATATGCTTCTTTGTGATCAACTTTTGGAATTTCTTTATATATACACTCTGTAACACTGCATACACTATAGATATATGCACAACTCTATAACATAAAAAGCAATGTGCCAAGGAGTTATCCGAATGGGACGAAAACCAGTAGTGATATACATGTATTGAAAATTAAACACTAACAGTATTATGGGAATTGAATGTTTTATTTAGGTAATACAACTACAAGCAAAAAAAAAAAAATTGTGTTGACACACCTCTGGCCCTGATACAAGCTGTTATCTGGGTGGGAGTCGACTCTTGGAGTTGCTAGATGTCCTCTTGTGAGATTGCTGGCATACATGTTCCAGTTGGAAAGTTAGATTGGTGTGATCCAGGTTACGATCAGAGAAGCCTGCTCCTCAGAACCGAAGCATGTGCTGTTGGGGAGAGATCTGCTGATTGCACTGACTAGGGAAGTGTTGGAGAAGCACGAAGACAAGGTGTAGAAAGGGGATTATCCTAAGCTCAAGGGTGCAGGGTAGCGCTACAAGGTACATAATCTCGTCGATGTGGCACTGTGCTGGAAGTGTGTCAAAATGACAACCAAAGAGAATCAAGTGAAATAGTGTTAAGTAAAAAAATTTTTAAAAGTTGTGAATATTTAATTTGAACCGTATTGTTGAATCACTGAGACAGACAACTTGTGCCAGACACATAAATAAAAATAAACATGTATTCTATATGAAATCTTGAGACTGGTGATTGCAGTTAAACTAAATCATGTAAATTATCAACTTTGTAAAAATAAATTATTTTACTTCAAAGCTTGAATTCTTTAAGTTAGTACGTAAGAGATAATATTCTCCGTGCTGTTTTGGTATGAAATCAAAAGATTATTTATTTAAAAAAAAAATGCGAAAATGCAATTCATTATCAAATTCTACAAATACTATCTCTCTTTAAAATAGAACTATATCCTTTGTCTTTCTTGAAAACGCATTTACCTGAATACTGTAATCCCTAAACTCAAAAGCTAGCCACAAACTCTTTTATCTACATGACACCTCAAAGCATCAGGGAAAGATTAACCACAGAACCAATTCAAATAAAACGGATAAACAGATCATATAGTTCAGATACACATAAAATTAATTTCCCCTCTACAACCACTAAATAAAATTATCCAGGTTCATTTAGAATCCATATTTTCCATAAGGATCACACAGAGGACATGAACAGATCACTAAAATGAACATAAACAGAAATTTATAACTGAAAACACATTTATTAATGAAGGATCAACCCACATTAAGATAGCTGGCCAAACTACCGCTACATCAAATTTGTTAAATGACATTTCCAATCATTTCTACTATAAGCAAAATTCACAGGGAAAAAAAATACCAATTTAAACATAATACATTAGTGTACAATATTTTAAACATAATATATTAGTGTACAGTATTTTAAACATAATACATTAGTGTGCAATATTTTGTGTGATACTTAAAAGATATTGGCTTTTCTTAATTTCATTTGAATTTAATCCTTAAAATCTCACATATTCAAATGTTTCTACAGCATGCCAATGCTTAGCCTTACAAATAATTTTCAATTACTGGAAGAAATTACAAGTAACCGAATTATCTTTTCATGAATAAATTATAAAATCGCCTAAGCACAAACCAGTTCTCTATATTTAAAATTTTCAGATACCATTTCTACCAATTAACTTAAGATAAAATGACTGTAACTAGATAGACAAAGACACTAGAAAATAATTGAAGGAAAACTCGCTTAAAATATCAGACTTGATAAGCCTGGTAAGAGAACTCACACAAAATAATTCCACTTCATGAACCTGGAAAGAGTCAGCTGTATATCAATCTTTGAAGGAGAGAATGGAATTGCTTATTGCTCTGTCCAAATATTCCTCACTATTTTGTTCTCTTAGCGAAATTCCAATATTCCTATCAGTCTCTGAAGAAAGGAGTACAGTTGCATATTATACCGTCCAAATCAAATCTAATTCACTATTCGTTCTCTTAGCGAACTTCTGATATATCCATCAGTCGCTGAAGGAAGGAATGCAGTTGCATGTTGCACTGTCCAGATTGCATATTCTTCACCCTTATTTAAGTTACATAGGCTAGCGAGAAGCTAGTGACACTCTAAATAAAGTACAGGTCAACGACTATCTGCCAATACGGTTCAAAGTCCAAGATCCGGACTCGTCGGGACTTCGGTGATTCCGGATTTGGGATTTTTCTGAAATTAGACCATCATCAGTGAAGTAAGTAGAAATTATAAAATTAAAACTATGAAATCATTATTTATGAAATAATAACGAATTTTTTTATCTAAAGGTTATCAAAATTTACAGAAAAAAGAAGCTTAATATTTCTTTGAATGTAAATTGTTCAAGTGGCTTCATTTTTTGTGCTAATAACTTTCTGTTCAATTCTATAGACAGACATAATTTCTTGTTTCAGTTCTGTAGAGACGTATAATTTCTTTTCTTTCTTGCTAATTTATTTTTACAAAGTTTATAATTTATGTGATTTAGTTGTAATGACCAGTCTCAAGCTTTCAAAATTCCACTGTTCAAGTCCTGTAGTCGCTGTGTTGAGAATTCCGACTAACTTGTCAGTTGAAATTTTTCTACTTTCAATAGCCTCTCTGTCTCTTTCTTCTCTACCAGTAACGATATTTTCTGGATCTAGAACAATACAACAGATTTTGCTGTTAGTTAATTGATTGATGATTTGAGCATTGTCATCGCAATGAAAAACTTCGGTTATGTTATCTGCATTTATTACCTCTTCTCCACATTTCTTTACAAAATTCATTAGTTGGAAAATTTCACCTTTGGTTTGTGATATCCGAAAGCCTTCATATTCGTGGCTATCGTCATCAACCTCACCATGAAATATGGTAGCTGGCCGTGAATTATGCCTAGCATTTTTAAAGTATCTTGAGGTTCATCTGCCCGCGATCTTGTAATACTCCACACAGCAAATTTTATGCTAAAATAGTTTAACATTTTTTTAATTGTCTTCCCATTATTCAAGAAATTTAACATGTATTTTAAAAATGCTGCTTTATATTTGGATTTCAGCATGCGCACTATTCCCACATCCATAGGTTGAATGATGGGCATACAGTTTGGAGGAAAGAATAACATGGATACATTATCTTTCATTAAAACATTAAGTGAGATATGATCTGAACAGTTATCTACAACCAGGACAATTTTTGCATCATCAGGTAAATCTCTGAATTCAAATTTTGCCGAGCCTCGGGCATGAAATAATTTATTTTTCAAACTGATCATGCATTAAAGCTTGTGTCATCTGTGTTCTTTTATTTGCATTATATAGGACGGGAAAGTCTTTACTGCTTCAAATGCTCGAGGTCGTGAATTTTTTCGGATTATGGAAAGTTTGCACTTGTACGTTCCTGCTGCATTTGCGAATGCTAAAATTGTTAGTCTTGCTTTGGAATCTTTGACACCATTTGGGGCCTTTTCTTTAGAGGTTGTCAAGGTATTTCGTGCTACATATTGCCAGAAAAGACTAGTTTCATTTGCATTGTACACTGGTGAAATAAATTAAGAGAATTTACATATTTTATCGAATTGCATGAAAAGAACTGAACTGAAGAAAAAACCACTGCTTCTAGATAAAAATGCAAATCTTGTACGGCAAATACGTAAGCGTACGCATGTGTGTAAGTGGAGCCAGTAGAAAAACGCACTTTATAAGCACGTTTAGGGCGAGACGAATAGCATTTGCTAGCACACCTTGGCAAATCTCTTGGTGTTATCTTGCAGCAGTCAGTTAAATTCATATTTCAACAGTAAAAATGAGTAACCACTAACGTTTAGATCAGTGCTCCGCAACCTTTTCTCACCTGCGACGCACAAAAAATCTTTCTGGAATTTCGTGGCACACCAAAAGCTAATGTATGTATGTATTGATTTATACACAAAATTTACAATAAATTTTTGTTTTTAATTTGAAAAATATACAATTATAAAACCATAACATATTTATTTATATGCAATCATAATAATTATCATAATAATCGAAATTTTTTTTAAAAAATTAAAAAACAAAAATTCTTCAATTTGATTGGTTTATTTCAAATTTTAAAAAAAAACAGTTTTAAAGCTATTATTTTTAATTAAAATGGTCTGAAACCAATATATTTCGTTTAAATTTATGTTTAAAAAAAAGTTATATATTTTTGAGTTCCAAGTTATCAAGGAAGTGCCGAAAAAATTCAAATGCTGACACACTTACAATCACACACACAACCACACAACAGTGAAATATATAAAAACATTTAAAATAGACATTATTAAGGAAAAAAATGTCATTGTGTATTAAATACATGATAAAAAATTGCAAAATGTCAAATACATGTATTTGATTGCGGCACACCTATATCCTACTCATGGCACACCGGTTGCGGAGCACTGGTTTAGATGATGAAATGAGGTAGCGAATTGTGGGGAGGCTAGAGGCAGGCCAGTCACAAGTCCAGATATGTTGAGAGTTTAATTTAACGCCCAGCATCATGTGTAACCTATGGAAACACTTCCAGGATACTGGATCCATCGAGAGAAAGCCTGGGCAAGGTCGTCCAAGAGCCATGATGCAGGAAAAGATCGCTATTTGTTCATTTTAGCGAGGCATAACAGAGGGGCTATAGCTTCTCAGCTCTCTCAGGACCTGTGTGCAGCCACAGGAACCCGTGAAACAAGGGTGACTGTTTCCAAAAGACTGAATGAGAGAGGGTTGTTTGCTAGAAGACCAGCTGTTTGCGTCCTGCAAGAGTCCGATTAGTATGGTACAGGCAGCATAGTGATTGGAGTATGGAGCAATGGGCGACCGTTCTGTTCACCGTTGAGTCCTGTTTTAGCCTAAACACAGATTTTCACCGTACTTTCATATGGAGAGAGCCAGGGACCCACTACCTACCCTCCAGTGTCCACAAAATCAACAATTATGGCACTGAGGGTGTAATTGTCTGGGCAGGCATCATGTTGGATGGCCCACACCTCTCCACGTCTTTGACAGAGGCTCTGTGACCGGTGTGAGGTATAGGGATGAGGTCTTGGAGCCCTATGTTTGCCTTTTCCGGGGTGCAGTGGGTTCTGAGTTTATCTTTTAGGATGATAATGCGAGGCCACATAAAGCTCCTCTGGTCAACGAATTTCTCGAGAGTAAGAATATTTTCTGGATGGCTTGGCTAGCCAGGTTTCCAGACCTCAACCCTATAGAGTATGTCTGGGATGCTCTGGGGGAGGACTATTGCAACTCGCAACCCCCTCCGAGAACCTTCTTGGAACTGAAAACAGCTTTGCTCAATGAGTGGGACCAATTGCCACAGGCACCGATAAACTGCCTTTCCAGTATGATATATTTCCAGTATGACATCACGCTGCGAGGCCTGTATGGCTGTAAGAAGGGACCATACCCCATATTAACCCATTTGTTTTGTGTCTTCTGGAACCACTGTTTCAGACCTTCAGACTCATTATGAATGTGACACACGAACATGTGTGTCTGTTATAACTGTTGAATGTTCATTTTGTTTGTATTATTATATCAACCTATGTTCACATCAAATTTTATTAAAATCTGTCCAATAGTTCTCTAGATCGTAGATCAAATATGAAAATTCTCTTAATTTATTTCACCAGTGTAAATTTGTTCTGGAGATAACTTTTCACTATTAATAAGTATACCATGGTGATTTTAAAATTTGGTTAACCAACCTATCGAATATGTGCATTCAGTTTTTAAGTTAATTTCTTTATGAAATATTTTGGCTTGGGCCATTAGCATTGGACTGTCAGTGGCACGCCCAGACTGCATCTCTGTCTGACTATTCAATCATCACTTTGTCATGATCATCACTTTTAGTGTAACGAATTTTTCTGTTATTCATTGCAAGTGGGGTGTCGGAATTCACAAAAAGTTCAAAACGTTTCTTTTTCCGTTTTCTTATGTCATACACAATCGGCTTTCCAGTGCCATACTCATTGTATAATTTTGAGACTGATATGTCTATAGCCAATTTTTGCAGCAATTCCCCTTCTTGTTTAATGGACATCAAAACACGCTTTTTCTTTGTAGATTCTATTGCAGCTCTAGAATTAGAAACTCTTTTCAACATAATCAACTGTTCAAATTTTAGTTTTCATAAAATTTCTGTAATTATAACAGCCTGCCAAAAATAATGAACTGGATCAAATTAAAAGTTAAGGAACAGTGCATTGTGCTATATTAATTGAAATTCTTTGGCATCTGAAAAGTATAATTTTAGCCTAGCTTAATAGCATCCGCTACACATTATTGGATATGTGGCAAGAGATTGGTGACGAAAGACAAAATGTTCTGTTAAATTTTAATTAAGCCTGAATTGTATTAATTTAGTTATTTATAATACGTACATCTAATTCTTGCATATACTTAAGGCTTTTCCGAATCCTGAATGAATAAATTCCCATGTATAGTTAAGCTTACTGCGAGCTGGTGCTGAATATTTTGCTGCCTGATGCAGTCTTTGCGGGTCTTAAATTCTGCTACCAAGCTCTTCCTTAAGTTCTAAATTTTTGCCGCCCCTTAATTTTGGGTCCCAGTGCTTTCCCTAAATTCTTAAAATATTATCATCCCTTAATTTTGTTACTTGGTGCTTCTCTAAATTCCAAGAATTTTGTCATCCGTAAATTCTACCGCCTGGTGCGGGCATATGAGCTCTGCCGCTGATTCTGGGTTTATGTGAATAAAAAATCAGTTAATCTTAATTCAAATAACACTAATTGTAATCTTTTGGCCTACAAGCATGATTAACAAAATCTATTTTTAGCATATGGAAAGAAATTTCTGTTAAATATTTCCTTGGCAATATTTAGTGCATTTAACTTAAATCTGTAATCATCGCCAAATGCAATGTCAACATAAAAGATTTCCATACTCTTTGTTATTCAATTACTAATATAAAAAAAATTGTTTCGCCACTGCTGCGTGAGTCATTACTCAAGTTATCATGTGTTGATAAACATGGGGTGATGAAAGCAAAATATATAAATAATGATTTGCCAGGTTGATGTTAGGGATATAAAATATTAGTAGTTATAAAATCAATGGTGTTTCTATATAGAATGTTTCGGTTTCAGATGTATGCTAAGCAGATATGCAACTACGGAGCCAAATTATTGATCACACAAATTTATGCTAAAATGATTGATAACGAGGTATTTTATTAAGTGCCAAAGTGAAATTAAGAATCCGGATTCTCCACATGTTTTTGTCTGGGAGAAAAAATCATATGCGCATGGCGTAAACCATAAAAAATTCCTAAAAGAATTTTTTTTGGGTGGCTTTAAAGGTCCAGATTTTAGAGCATTCCGGATATTGGACATCTGGATCTCGGACTTTGTACCGTATTGACCAACGGGAGCTAAACCCTGAGGACAACCTTCAATATCTAACCATGCAGTGTCTCCACAATCAGGTAGCAGACAAGACAATATCAGCATGGTCCCTTGCAAGCCTGAAACTATCACAGAAGAATCAGTGGTTCTAGTCATTGTGAAAACTGATTGTGTACCCCAGGAGTCAAGTCTAAGTACAGGTTTCAGCCAGAACACTAGAGGTTGTCTCCAGTTGGCCCCATGGGGAATGTCACATATACAGGAGACCGTCAGGAATTTCTTTCTTTTGTAATTGCATAAGAATGGTTGCAGTCATTGTAGATAATACTGAGTATGTAGCATCTTTTCCATCTTTTTCTGGAGGGCTCATTGATGTGACTTTAGAACAAAATTTTGACATTTTTAATCGCACCTTTTGTAGTTATTTCTCATATATTAATATCAAAGTATTAATATGTTTATATCCACATGTTTGTATTTATTTATGTTATATTTGAATTTCAGCACAATTTGATGAACAGCTTATTGCGACTTGCATATAACTGTATATCTTTTGACTTTATTGGTACGTCTCCTGATGAATCATCAGATGATTTATGTACTGTGCAAATACCCACTACTTGGAGACCGGCATTTTTAGATTTCAATTCCCTCCAACTGTTTTTTGATCTGTATCATTGTTTAACACCTAGTCTGTCATCTGTGGTATGAATTTTGGATTCTTTAAAATGTTTTAAATTATAAAATGTCTCAGATTTCTGTTGATAATAAATTTACTTAAAACATGCAGTTTTGCTATGTTTCATAGTAGCATTTTTTAATATGTGATGTTCATTGCTTTGTTGTAAATGTTATGTTTTTATTTTATGTGTGTTATGATTGTTATACTTTAATTTTTGTTATCTAAATGTGTTTTCTCTGTTTATCATTTTATATTTTTTGTTTGAAATAAAAATATTGCACTGTTTTTATTTTCTTCAAACAATCTGGAATCAATTAGTGGCAAGTAAATAAGACTACTTAACACCAGCCAATTAGACCCGGGAATCAAAAATGGGCAATTTCATGTTCTTCCCTATATGTGGCACGAATACGAGCTAGTGTCCACTAAAAATTTCTCCACAAAGGCTTCTCTTGGGTGGATAACTCTTGTGTGCTTTGCCCCTACTTAGTTAATCAACCAATTATCAAAATTCATACGAGGTGTTCATTGACAAATATTTCACTTTCGTATTGAAAATAATTTCATATCTTTTCCATAGTTGTAGACTGAAAATGCTTTCATGAAACTGTAAATGTTTTATATGGAAAGTGAACATCATTTTGAGACTAAAATTCAGCCTGGTTATATTAAGACAAAAAGCTTATGGTGATAGAGTAGAAAACTGTAAAAAATTAAGCTTATTATTTTTATACCACAGATTAAATAGAAAAACAGAACTCGTATGCATGCATTTAAAAGCACTTCATGATTTATCCTCGTATTAACTTTTGAGAACATAGCTGTCATGCCTAAACAGTGAACTGAATGTTGAGACTAATTGACGCCATCTTGAACTCTTTCTCATCGGTAAAGGCCAAGAGCTGTTTCTTTCAAACATCTGGAATGCCAGTATGTAAAAAATTTTGTTGGAATAAATTTCCTTCCCCCATACCGAAGTAGAATGCTGCAACATTAACAGTAACCTTCTTAACTAAAGAGATTACATCTTTCATGGGTATTTTTATTCTTTGGTTCCCCCTCCCAGTGTGTGCAGTTTGTCCTTAAGATAGGATTGCAGCTAAGAGCATCAATAGCTAAATGCTGATGCTAAACAAAGGAGAACGAAGGTGCATTCAGTTAACAGAGTTGCTCTTAGTTACTTCAAAAGAATGATTAGCATGTCATTTAAGAACTCCCGAAATTCAAAGCCAATCACACACTAGCCTTTGAAGCAATCATGCAAAACCAGTTATACACTAATGTGAGGGAAAAAATCAGGTAGAAAGAGGACTCAGGTGCACGGGTGACGTGCCGTCTGAATGCTCAGGTGTTTCCGGTGACTTTGCTGTGAAAGAGCTAAAATTTGAATTTAGTCTTGATTTATTTTTCAATAAAAGAGGCTTGCTAGCTTTAGAGGGAGAGACACAAATTCCTTCTCCAGGAATGTATTCTGGGCAATTGATTTAGTTTTCCATGAAAACTATGGCTGATAAATATGGTTTTCCTTAGGTATAGATATGTCTGATCAGTAGCCAAAAGATCAATAGATGATATATTGCTGTAATACATTTGTTGAGAGTGCAGAAAAATGTTTATGTACTAAAATTTGCCATAATCTCTTTATTAAGCTTTTTGTATGAAACTGCTCCAAATAAATTGAATTTTACTAGTTTTCAAAAATTTTATTGTGTAGTTATTGGCAGTGAAATACTAGAACCAAAGAAATTTTGAATGAATTGTCTGGTTATTTTAAAATAATGTGTGTAATGTTTGTGTAGACTTTTGTACATTTATGGACAACAGCTGTATATCAGAACTTCTATGAAATATTTCTGAACAAGTTAGTTGGTGTGTTCAAATGTAAGAATTAGCATCAAGCCAGCATTGTTTATTTCTTAGCTTAGACTTCCAGATGATAAAATGGATCACTTCTATTTAACACTGTTTTAACATGAAACTAGTTACTTAAAGAAGTTAGTTTTATAAGAAAGGGGAATATCCCACTGTATCATAAATAGGTTTTGAGGAATATTTTTATCTAGAGGTAAGATAACCTCAATCAGAGTTTTTTTTATCTTGCAAGTTCATACTGCACTTAGTTGTGTTAAAGGTTTATTTTAATGAGCACATTATTTTTATGTTAATTTTTTTGTACCTTCTGTTTCACCTGTTGATCTTTATAATGGCATATTAGAATGAGTTTAAATATTAAGCAAAATTGTCATTTAAGGAGATTATTGTGACAATCGTTTTTTAATTAATTAGCTTGAGAAGAGCTGCCTATTTAGCTGATTTGTGGATTGATGGACAGATTTTGTAACTTTTATAGCATAGGGTTAGGATCCTATTTACTTCTGCATCTGAGTCTGGAGTGTATATTTTATCAATTTAGGTACTTGAGTTCTTGAAACCTCACAAGTAATGGTGGCTATTCTTTGAAGTTATAAAGTAGGAGAAGTATTATGGCAATATTTTTAATTAAGCTTTTCCCTGTCATGTGTGTTATCAAAGTTTACTTGAGTTTCCATTTACCTGCGAAAATGTTAATATTTTTGGAGCAAGGAGGGTTAAGTAGCTGCTGTTAGAGATGTAACTAGGCTTAACCTTAGCTGGTAAACAATATTATTTAGGCTGATACTTGCACATTCTGAGGTAGCTGCTAAGTAGTCATGCATGTAATCAGTATTTTCATTTTGGTTTTCACTTTCCATGTGACATATGACTAATGAGGGAAAGTTGGTTATCATATTATTATGTTGTTTGTAGAAGATGAAGGAATTATGTTTTGACACATAAGCTTTCGGTGTTATGTGAACTAGGAAAAGGTAATCCAAGTTTTCTCATTTGTATATATGTAAGATAAAAATATATATAAATCAACGTTATAATTTAGAACAGCCTCTTAATTCCTGATTTTTAATTTGGGTATATCCTCTCTATTCTAAAAATCGTAATAAATTTTCTGTACTGCATCATTTCTAGATCAGTCTATGTCATGTGGCTTGCGTAACATTGACGACGTTGTTAATTGGAACCTGAACTTAAATTTCGAGAACTGAAATCTTTCTCTTAAAAAGCAACCTAAACAAAAAAACTCTTGGTGAGACTCTGTATTGGATAATTGTGCACTTAAGCTTCTACCTCTGTTTCTGCTAGGATGCTATTTTACTGTTCTCTCTTCTTGTTGCTGCAGTATGAAAAATGTTATACTCTTCTCTCTTCCTGTTGCAACAGCATGAAAAATGTTAATGTTCTTGAGCAAGCATGATTAGAGTGCCAAGTAAATTGTGGCCGCAAATGTCAATTAAACTTGAATATTTAATCTTACTTGGCTGCCAAGTTTTCTCTTGAGTATGGATCTACATTCTACACAGTCCAGTCACATTAATGTGACCACCACGTACTTTCCATGTCAGAGTTAAATAACCAATCACAGAAGGCAGGTGGCAGCACAGTGCAGTTGAGCGTATATAAAGGGTGTGTGAGGGCTTCGGAAAACATTTCAATCGTTGGCGTAATGCAGAAACGAAGCGATTTATCCGACTTCCAAAAGGGCATGATCATTGGCTTTCGGGCCAAGGGGGGAAGCATTTCCGAAACGGCTGAGTTTGTGAACTGTTCGCGTGCCGCCGTGGTAAAAGTGTACCGTGCATGGCAAAATGGGACTGTCCAAAATCAGCGACGTGGCAAATGTGGTGCACCACGGGCCATAGATGACAGAGGCGAACGACGGTTGCGGAGATGCGTTCGGGCAGATAGACGGGCTACCGTTGAGCAACTGACCACCAAAATGAACCAAGGGGCTACCAAAAGTGTCTCCCAAAGTACTATTCAGCGAACATTGCTGCGTCTGGGCCTCCGAAGCAGACGCCTGGTTCGTGCACCTATGCTGACTGCTGTTCATCGACGGCGAAGGCTAGAATTTGCACGCCAGTACAGCAGCTGGACGTCCACTGAGTGGCGACAGGTTGCGTTTTCGGATGAATCGCGTTTTATGCTCCATCGGACAGATGGACGTTGGCGTATAAGGCGTGAAACCTCTGAAAGGAACCACCCTGCAACCATTGCCGGAACGGTCCAAGCTGGAGGCGGGAGCATTATGGTCTGGGGAATGTTTTCCTGGCATTCTCTAGGTTCACTGATCATTGTGGAAGGCACAATGGATCAATACAAGTACGCATCTGTCCTTGCGGACCATGTTCACCCCTACATGCGCATTGTTTTTCCTCAGGATGATGGCATCTTCCAGCAGGACAATGCGAGGTGCCATACAGCTGCCAGTGTACGTGCGTGGTTCGAAGAGCACCAGGATGAGTTTACCGTCCTCCCCTGGCCAGCAAACTCACCTGACTTAAACCCAATCGAGCATCTGTGGGACCATCTCGATCGAGTTGTTTGCGCCATGGATCCTCAACCGCGTAATCTAGCGCAGCTGGCCACGGCATTAGAGTCGGCATGGCTCAACATCCCAGAGAACACCTTCAGGGACCTATGTGACTCTCTTCCTGCACGTCTCGCAGCAGTCCGCTCTGCGAAAGGTGGTTATTCTGGCTTTTGACAGATGGTCACATTAATGTGACTGGACTGTGTATGTCATAAACATTTCCATGTCTTTTTCGCTTTGCTCTCTTCCTGTCGCAACGTATAAAAAATTTAAATGTTCTTGAATAGGCATGATTGGAATCCCAAGTAAATTGTGGCTGCAAATGCCAATTGAAATAAAATTGATTATTTAATCTTACTCGACACTGCCAAATTTCCTCTTCAGTATGGATCTACATTCTATGCTCTCTGCATTGATATGTCATTTTCATCACAAACCTATATACACATGTATACATACATGCATGTCTATATATATGCAGATGTTGCAAAATATTAATTGTGATTTTTAACTTTTTATTTATATATTTTGTCCTGCATAGACATGCTAATTCTGTATTTAAATGCATATGTTGTATGCATGCCTTTATTCTCTCTTTGTAACCATAATCAAGTTTATTGGTCATGATGTAAAAGATGCGATTTTCTTTATCATGTATTTCTAGATTACACTATGGTATTTTTTACTTAAACCCAGCTCAGAAATGGCTTTTATTCTTTTTTTTTTTTTTTACTTTGACTCATAATAAATTCTTTGCAGGTTTCGTTTCATTAATTAATATTTTGTTAATGATGTTGAAACTTTTTTAGGCTTTTAGCCATATCACAGTGTCTACATTCTTTTAAAAAAATGTGTTCTCCATTTGAAGGTCCATCTTGAATTTGAGACTTCATTCTGTCCTTGAAGGCTTTCAGTTGCTAATGTTAAACCATAGTTTTTTCTACAATACAGAGCTCTCCAGTTCCATTTATTGATATTATGCTCCATTCATGGCAGATGTTGTGTGTTTGTAAAATGTACTTTAAATGGAATTCATCATCATATCTTCCTCTATATAGAGGTTTTTGTTCTAGCATTTCAAATATTGACTTGGAAAAAATTATCTGTCTGTGCAGTGTATAGTTTTGTGTTGTGGAAACAGTTGATATCAGGTGGTCATCAATTTGCCACATTTTTCTATAAGACTTAATTGATGCATTTCATACACAAACTGAAAATGCAGAAAGACTGTCATTTTCAGTTTAGTTTTATTACTTAGTATGTTTGCATCTGAGTTTGTGTATGTCTTTCTTGTAAAAGAATTTTCACATAGCCTGTATTTTTCCTAGGTGGAGAATTTTTTTGTTTGTTATCAGCTGAAGTAAAGGTGCTTTAATGTTTACTCAAATAATAATGTGAAAAATTAACAACAAACAATGTGAAAAATTAAATTGTTAATATTAAAAATGGAAAAATATATAAATTTAAATAAACAAACCTTATTAACATGATAAACTGAACTTAAGCAGAGAGGCAAATTGTACTTTGTCATAAATCAAAAAGTCAAATCCTATCCTAGTAAGCTATGATGTGAAATGCACCTTTGTTTGATACTGATTCAGATCAAATATGTAGGCATGTCCTTTTAAACTTTTATGATAGAGGAAGACAAAATGTCTTTTATTGTAAAATTGTATTGAAGAGCTGTATAATATGAGCTGTAACTTTCTTTTTAACTGGCTTTATCTTTGAATTATTGGTAATTTTTTTCCATGACCAAATAATTTTCTTTAAACATCTTTTTATATTTACAAAATTACATATGCTAATAATTTTCCTGTTTTTTATTTATTAAATTCTTTAAAGGCTTTACTCTGCATTGTGCAAATAGCTTCTGTCCGAAGGACATTATTCAATAATGAAGAGCGTGGAAAATATCTGGGACAGCTAGTAAATGGGATAAAATCTATTCTGGAAAATCCTCAGGTAAGAAATTGCGTTGCGTTTCATAATTAGAAAGAAAATTCTTTTGAAGTTCAGATGTATTCTGAATGGACAAATGTAATTATTGTAGATTTCTGTATTTCATGTATTCACTACAGTTCGTATTCACGTTGAATGGTTTTTTATGTAAAAATTTTGTTATTTCAGACATTTTGTTTTTCATTCTGATAAATATAACCAACCTTTATAAATCATGAAATCATAAAATTATAAGTATAATTTTTTATTTTTTATTACTTTTGTATTTATGTTACTATTTATGCTCTGTAATGCTCTCATTTAATTTAATAACACATTAAGTTTTTAAATATCTTCCTTTTAAATTTTAGAAGAAATGACGCAGTGCAGAGAGAGGTTACTATTTTTAGAATTGAGAAGGGAAATTTACGTTGTTAATTTAATCTATCTTAGACATATTCTTTTTCTTACATATATATATATATATATATATATTATAAATAAATAAGAAATTACTTCCACTGTGATGAATATCACATGCAGAACTTTGTTTCAAAGTTCAAGAATTAAATAATTAATTATTTAATGTATCTCATTTCTGTAACTTCTGTTGTTGTTTTGTTAATGTTATGAATGCAAACATGAAGATATACTTATTCCCATGCTTGTTGCATATTGTTATGCATTTATATGATGAAGTATTTGATAATGTGTATATGGTGTGTAAAGAAAATTTCAGAATTAAACTGAGTTGTTCAGAATGTGTTTCTTGAACCCTTTAAATAATAATGACTATACATTTTATATGAAATTTCAAAAGTACTTAACCTGTTCGCTACCGCTAAAAGGAGAAAGAAGTGCTTCCCCAGGCCCGCGCGATCCGAGAGTATACTCACGCACGGGGCCGGGTGATTTTCCGCGTTAAGCCTAATTTCATTTAAAAATTCATAAAAAATCATAATTTCATTTGAGTGAGTTGAAATTTATAATTGAGAATCATTAATAGTATCTGAATATACTATAATAAATGTTTCATGATATTTATAAAAACAGTTACGAATTTTAAAGAAAAATATTCGTTTTAATGAAAATGATTTCATTTTAATGAAATTTTATATTTGTTGTTAGTAAAAAATGGACGATTTAAAGATTTTAATAAGTTATCAGTAAAGCTACATGATATTTCCAAATAAATTTCACAAATTTAACTAACTGAATGAATTATTCACATTTATAAAATTTTTGTAATGCCTAGTTTTCTGTCTTGCGTTTGGCAATTTCTTTAGAGAATTCAAAAAAATGAACTGTCTATTTTCCCTTCAATGTATACAAATGGAAAAAGTTTTATATTATCATTATTCAAAATATAATAAAATATAATAGCGATAATATATGAATATTCAAAATATAGATGAAATAGATATAGATAATATTATAGTTAATATATGAGTCTTGAAAATGGATAAAATATGATAATAAAATATAATATAGGTAACATGAAGATTCAAAATATAGGTAAAATATTAGAAAATTGAATATAAGAAAATATAAGATAAATTTAAGAAAGTTACTACATGATATTTAAAAATTTTGAAGCTTATGATACATGCACGTAAATTGCTCGCATTATTTTCCACGTAATCAATTATTTCAGTATCATCTGAATAATCATATTCACTGTCACTTGTAGTAGAAAAAATACTTTCCTCCGTTTCACTATCTGTTTCGTTCATTAATTTCGAAATCTCGCTCTCACTTAAATATTTTACTCTTTTCGCCATGACGACTAAAATAAAACTGACCCAAAATATAAAAAAACACGCAAAATCCAGCAAACTCCAAACTGTAAATGATAATTCCACCCCCACCTCTAACCGATAAACATTCTATCCTTTCCATGTTCCGTCAAAATATAAACACCCAGAGCGCAATAAATCAGGACCCTTTAAATGCCCGCTTCTCCATGAGCAATCGAACACGTGCTGGTTGTTTACATTCCCCGGATTCACCAAAAAAAAAAAAAAAAACAAACTAGGAACTGATGTGTATATTGCAGGTCAACACTCTGTGGAACATTATTTGAAACTATAACGGACTTTCACCGCCATCTAGTGCCATTTAGAAATTCAAATAAAATGTTCCAACTTGAAATCACACCAGTGAGATTGCGTGCCTGAAAACGCGGAAAGGCTAATCACACATATGAGATCGCGGGCCTTGAAGGGAGAATTGCGCGATCACATATATGTGAGTTATGAGCACATATATATGTGATCACATATATATGAGCAAACAGGTTAAAATGTGGCTGCAGATTATTGGTAAATTAAGTTATCTTCAGTTCATATCTTATATTTAATTTTTCCATAGAAAACTGAAATTCTTCTCGTTGATATTCTGGATTCTAAAAAACAGCACTCCCTAAGTGGGTTTAAAAAAAAGTATAACTGTTTGTATTAATTAAAATGTCTTTTTCTGCTAACTTTTGAAAAACATAGTTTTGTTGTGGAATAGTTTAAGTAATTGAATTATGAATGTGAAAGAATCAGTGATATATGTCTTTACTACTATTAACTTTTTAGCTCTTGTCACATGATAAAATTATATTTCTTTGTTTAAGTACTAAATTACTTGTTAGCACCATGTTTTACATATTGTTCCAAACTAGTTTTCTTTTTCTTTTTTTTAACATACATTTAATTTGTAATCATGCCCTCCTATGTATTTCAATGCACATTGAAGAAGGATATATTTATAGAGAGAATAAATAAATACTTTTCTAGTTTCAGAATACACAAATGTATTTTCCATATTGACGAATGTGAACACAGGACAAACTGCACGGTTATGATTGCCCATGTGACAAATACCTACATGGATAAAAGCCCAAATTGATAAATGCTCACATGATAAAAGCAGATGTAGATGAAAGGGCACATGATTGATATCAATGTAGATCATCTTATTATCAGTATAGATTAATTTATGATCATAATTAGAGTAAATGGAGCATTTGTCCTATTAAGTGATTTTTGATATCTCAAAAATAAGGTTTCGTATATGGGTTATAGATGTAAATTCTTCCATGCAGTCTTACTCATTTAAGATAGCAACGTGATAACTGTAAAATGTGTTTAGTAGTATTTTATGTGAATGCAAACAGTGTGAGTTGTTTTTCTTAATTGATTGGCTTATAATGCTTTAGTGCCAAATCTGGATTTTTTTCTTATTATATAACTTATTTATTTATCATTTTTTATTCATTGTTTTCCTCTTCTCCCCAGATGAGGAAAAATGGATTTGAATTCGATTGGATTATTTGGGTTACAGCAAAGCACACTAGTATTATGTACCTGAGCGGAAAATGACAAACTATTGTGAGGTTCCTCACAAGCAATTTTTAATGTTATATGGCTGAAATTAATTATACTTATGTTTTAGACTTTTAATTTTACATTTTTAAACACACACGTTGTCTGCTGAACTCCATGGTGTTGCCCGCATTTTCCTGTTACTCTTTTTTTTTCAAATGGAAACAGCTACGTTTGCTTGCCAGCTGTTGTGTTCATTCTTGCACATTTTTACTGCTTTGTAGCTTGTGTTTTTTTTTGTACACATGCTTTAAATATACACAGTCCAGTCACATTAATGTGACCATCTGTCAAAAGCCAGAATAACCACCTTTCGCAGAGCGGACTGCTGCGAGACGTGCAGGAAGAGAGTCACATAGGTCCCTGAAGGTGTTCTCTGGGATGTTGAGCCATGCCGACTCTAATGCCGTGGCCAGCTGCGCTAGATTACGCGGTTGAGGATCCATGGCGCAAACAACTCGATCGAGATGGTCCCATAGATGCTCGATTGGGTTTAAGTCAGGTGAGTTTGCTGGCCAGGGGAGGACGGTAAACTCATCCTGGTGCTCTTCGAACCACGCACGTACACTGGCAGCTGTATGGCACCTCGCATTGTCCTGCTGGAAGATGCCATCATCCTGAGGAAAAACAATGCACATGTAGGGGTGAACATGGTCCGCAAGGACAGATGCGTACTTGTATTGATCCATTGTGCCTTCCACAATGATCAGTGAACCTAGAGAATGCCAGGAAAACATTCCCCAGACCATAATGCTCCCGCCTCCAGCTTGGACCGTTCCGGCAATGGTTGCAGGGTGGTTCCTTTCAGAGGTTTCACGCCTTATACGCCAACGTCCATCTGTCCGATGGAGCATAAAACGCGATTCATCCGAAAACGCAACCTGTCGCCACTCAGTGGACGTCCAGCTGCTGTACTGGCGTGCAAATTCTAGCCTTCGCCGTCGATGAACAGCAGTCAGCATAGGTGCACGAACCAGGCGTCTGCTTCGGAGGCCCAGACGCAGCAATGTTCGCTGAATAGTACTTTGGGAGACACTTTTGGTAGCCCCTTGGTTCATTTTGGTGGTCAGTTGCTCAACGGTAGCCCGTCTATCTGCCCGAACGCATCTCCGCAACCGTCGTTCGCCTCTGTCATCTATGGCCCGTGGTGCACCACATTTGCCACGTCGCTGATTTTGGACAGTCCCATTTTGCCATGCACGGTACACTTTTACCACGGCGGCACGCGAACAGTTCACAAACTCAGCCGTTTCGGAAATGCTTCCACCCTTGGCCCGAAAGCCAATGATCATGCCCTTTTGGAAGTCGGATAAATCGCTTCGTTTCTGCATTACGCCAACGATTGAAATGTTTTCCGAAGCCCTCACACACCCTTTATATACGCTCAACTGCACTGTGCTGCCACCTGCCTTCTGTGATTGGTTATTTAACTCTGACATGGAAAGTACGTGGTGGTCACATTAATGTGACTGGACTGTGTATTATTATTGTGGCTCCTACTTAAAGAAAAAGTTATGCAGCTGCTTCTAATCTTTCAACAGTGAAAAAAACGATCCAAATTGGAAATCGCGCTGCTGCTAAAGAATTTCAAGTTGACGAGTGATGCATTCAGCAGTGGAAGTCCAAACAAGAAGAATTTGAGAAAATGCCTAAGAATAAAAGATCTCGTCAAGCTGTGTCAGAGGCTGGCATGTTTTGGAATGCAATTTAGGGAAATTGACAATAGAGTTGAAAGAAGTATATTATCAGTATCAACAGTTAATTCGGCTTAAAAAAAAGTAATTTCTCGACAAATGGGCATTAAAATTTTTGTTGGAGGACCTAATTTGTGTTTCAGGTTCATGAAGCGAAAGAAATTCTGAGGACCAAAACAAGTTGGACAACTGCTTTCCATGGACTGGATTGAAAAAAAAAATAGTTTTTTTTAGAGTTAGAAAGTAAGTATGCAAGAAAATTAAAGAACAAAAAGAGGGTAAATAATTAATATGGTTGAAGTGCCCATTACTTTTGACTGTCTTCCAAGCAGAACTGTTCATTCAATGAAAAACTATTTCAGTGTTAACAACCAGGCATGATATGATTTCTTTTACTTGTGTTTTGGATAGTACCGTGAATGGAGAGAAGTTAATCCCTTTGATAATGTTTTAATAAAAAACAATTCCAAAAGGAAACTGCCCTAAAAGAGTTATTATTATTTGCACCAACGAAAGAGAATGGATGTTCAAAGAAGTGATGTTGTTTTGGCTGAGAGAAATGTATCGAAAAAGGAAAGGTGCTTTTTTTCCAACCCCGAGGACTCATTGTTCTGCATTCAATGTGATCCCTTTTAGCAGACCACCAATGTCTCAGTGATATGGGTTGAGCTTACAAAAATATTACAGCTGCTGGATCTCAGTATCAATAGAATTTTTAAGCATGAACTATGAAAGCAGTGGGAGGAATGGATTCAAAGCAGATCCATTCTTTTACAAATTTTTGGATGAATGAGAAAAGCTTCATATGAGGAGGCTGCCTTATGGGTCATTAAAGCATAGCAATCAGTCCAAGCTGATGCAATCATATTAGCTTTCATTAAATCAGAAATCATAAAAAAAATGAATGTGAAGATGGCGACGTTGAAAGAAGTGATTCAGAACAGAATGATGAAATTGACCTTGATGGTCATTTGTTAAATTTATTTGTGACATTGATGAGTTGGATTTTGAATATTTTGTATAAATAAGTGTAGTTTAATTAAAAAGTTCTGTTCGTTTATCTTTTTATAATATGGTAATTTATGGTGATAAACGAAGTTTACCTAACTTGCAAAAATAATATATATTAGAAAGCATCAGAGTTCATTTTCAACAAGTTCAAGGTAAGATGTCTCTTCATGATTTATTTATATATTACTGATTATATTTATGTTGTAAATGTTATAAAATGCTATCGATGAAGATTACATCAGTATGGCTGGGAAATACTGAATAAATGAATATTAAGTGCCATGTTTCGGAATGCTTTGCTATGACGTATACAGCGGTGTGGTTTATCCGATAAACTTTCATTTTTTTTTAGTCAATTATCATGTGTGCAGCATATACGCAGCTTATCCACTCAAAATTATGGTACCTTCTTATTAAGCAGTAATAAAATTACTACGTATGGTTTCTTGTACAAATTAATTTTGCTTATTTCTGGTTATGTTAACAATAAGATGTATTTTCTGTATCTGTTTTATTTTTGTATAGTTACTTAACTGTTCATTTTTTATTTATTTTCAGAAATTATCTGACTCAAACAATTATCATGAATTTTGCCGTTTGCTTGCAAGATTGAAAACAAATTATCAGTTAGGAGAACTAGTTAGGGTTGAAAGTTATCCTGATACAATAAGTTTAATTGCTAAATTTACTGTAACAAGTTTACAGGTTAGTTTTAGTACTTTTGGTTTCATATAAGTTTAATGTCTGTGATTTTGATATATTTTGGAAGAATGTTTACAGGTTATCTGTAGTACTTTTTTGTTTTCATATAAGTTCAGTGTCTATGATTTTAATATATTTTGTGAGAATGTTTTCCCAGTCTTATTTTTTATAGGTATTTCCTGTGTATTTATTTGCTTGCAGTAAGATTGTTCCTAAGTTGAATTCATGGACATTAGTCAATCTTTTCATTTTTAATGTTTAGTTTAGAATACAAATGTTTTTGTGGTCATCATGTATTATGAGAGCTTATCAGAATCTTGTTTCAAGATGTGTTGTAAAATAGCACTGTACTCCTTAATTTAAACAGTTTCTTGGCCTTTTTAAAATTTAAATTATGATAACTCTTTGTAATCTTTTGGTTAATCATGATTCATTCATAAAATAATTGCTTACTGTGTTCCAGATTACTTTATATTTTTATAGTATTTGTATGCTTAATCACTTTTAACTTTTATAACCTTTTCAGATGTGGCAGTTTGCCCCAAATAGCATCCATTATCTTTTAAGTTTGTGGCAAAGAATGGTAGCCTCAGTTCCGTATGTTAAGGCGTCAGAACCACACTTGCTGGAAACATACACTCCTGAAGTTACTCATGCCTTTATAACCTCAAGACTAGAGTCAGTTGCAGTAGTACTTAGGTACTAATCCTTGTTACTTCATACATAGATAGAGTTTTGGGAGCTTTATTGTCTGATGCTTTTTATGTATTTTGAAACATTGAGATTATTATTACTATTATTTTGTAATTTATATAAACCTTCTATGATAGCAGTACAGGATTATTTCATATTTTCAGAGATGGTCTGGAAGATCCTTTAGAAGATTTGGGTATGGTACAGCAACAGTTAGACCAGGTAACTTTTGCAAGAATTGTGATTTTTTGTTTGCTTCCACACTAATTGTGGTTGTGTGTTTCTGGAATAGGACAAAAATTTTGTGTGTAAAAGTGGCAATAAAATAAAAAGTTTATGGCCTAATAGTGCAGGGCATTTCAGTTTTCCATAGCAATTCAATTTATTACCATGGTATTATTAGTTCTTGTGCAAGTTCTTATAACTTACAAAAATTCCAAAAGAGTATCTATCATTTGGTGTCTCATTTTTTCCTCTGTCATGTATGAAATTGTTAATTTATAACAGTAAATTATTTCAAAATGATTAAGAAGAAAGTTGACGTGGGTATTCTTATTTGTAAATGTGCTTTGCATCAACTTCAGAATATTTCTTTTCTTAAGAGGTGTTGGTTTACTATCTTTAAAGCACACAGTGCATTACATACACTAATGAAGAGAATTTTGTTATTCATATTTGAAATGGGTTTCGCATCAACTTCGAAATATTACTTAAGAGGTGTCAGTTAACTTTATCTTTAAAGCACAAGGTGCATTGCATACACTAATGAAGAAAATCTTGATAAATAAGCTTCTAATTATCTAGTTTCAGCTTTGATATTTGTACAGGCTTATTAGTAGTAAACAAGGTGGCAGTAGATTTAGTTGGATTAAAACAGAGTGTTAGCTTTGTTGTAAAGTTTTAACAAATCTGCCAGACAGTCATTGAGTCTCAGATCAATTTTGCCAATGCCAGAGCACTGGAGAAAAATGTCATCTGCAAACATGCCAATTTTAATTCCGGAAGAAGGCACCTTCTCTACACCAACCAATCCATAGCAAAAAGTGTAGGAGTAAGGACTGATCCCTAAAAAAATCCTTGACTGAGTTCAAATGGACTTTGAGAAGGTTTTGTTAACTTTCAGCTTGATAGATCTATGCCGCAGGAAGTCCAATATCCAAGAGAATGCATTTACCTTGAATGCTAAAAGGGTCATGAAGTTTTATAATGAATTGTTCACTCAAAAGAATTGTGGATAACTAAACACCACAGTGTAACCAAAATTATGCATTGATATAAATCAAATATTTTATGTGTAACATAGATAACAATAAATTGGACAAATATGATAGATATATTAATTAGAAAGCAAGAAAAAGAGAATTAAAATTGGGAGCAAGTAGATTGTTATCTTAACGAATAGTATTACTACCTTTCAGATATAATAAAATATGCATATGAATTTGATTAATGGTATTATTAAATTAGGAAAGTAAGAAAAACTTTATATTTTCAAATACTTGTTTATTTAGGCTTATAGCTATAATACCATTTATAGTGTAATTTTCCTCAAAATTATTAATTTCTTATTTGAGTCTAACAGTTTAGCATTATTTCACTCCCCACTTTTTACTTCTTTCTATGAAGTATTGTTATTGTGAAAAATTTTGGGTATCAAACAAACAAAAATATCCATTTTGACCGCTCTCGAATACATTTAGACAATTTGTATGTGCGGCATCTCTATGTACAAGCAAAATGAATGACTATATTTTCTGAAACAGATTGTAAAATGGATGCTGAAGATATTTTTTCATTATGTATGTAGGTACGTATCTCGCAAACCTCAAAAACAACCGTAGAACATTATAATTTTGGATATAGGACTGCTGTAAATAACATCTAGTTATGTAACTCCCCTTTTTTGTTGCATTCAGCTGCACCAGACATATGTGTGTATATGGATGGACTCTCTCTCTTACCCAACTCAGTAAGCTCTTTTTTTTTATTATTGTTATATGTTGGCAAATTATACATTTTTTTGCTTTAAAAGTGATTATGTTGTTCTTATGGTCCAGTTAAGGTTCTTATGCCTTTAGTTAATCTGTATGCAACTGTTGTAGAATTATCAATGATTTAAAAGTTTAAGCGGGGCTAGGCCTAACAAGGCTGCCATTTGTTTACATTTGAAACTTAATAGTGAATTAAGGCAGTAGGAGCACCAAATTCAGTGTCTTTTTGCTCAGCAAGATCAAAAGTTAACCGTTTTGTTTGTTTAAAGTTACAGTTTTGTGCACGGAAAATTGTCTTCCTACCAGTTGACCGAATGACTTGTTTTTGCGAGGAAACTAATTGCAAAAATTATTTTCTTCTAAACTGTTTGTAGCTCTATTTGGTGTTTTAGGCTTTTGTGTATTTTATAATTTTTAATGGTGTTTTGGAGTTTTTATATATTTTTCCCTTGTTAATGAAGTTTGAAGAAATAAATTTAAATGAATTTCAGCAAAACATGTGTATAATTTAACAGGCCATACAAGAAAGTCATGTGGTGTTCACATCAGGTTTTTTTAATGTTCTCTAGCCTTCTGTCTCTGCATAGTATGAAAATTCCTGAGGAAAGATTTATTTTTCTTTCAAGAATGTAAGGATTGAGTTTTATAAGGAAATTTAGCAACTTTGGTGAAAGTATGAAAAGTTAAAGACTTTTTTTGGTAAAGAAGTGGAGAATCAGTTTGAATTATGAACATTTTTGGAAATCCCATCAAAAATTCACTTAGCAAAAAATTGTCCATTTGAGATTTTGTACTTTGAATATTAATGCCATCCCTCCTGAGGGTACTTCTTGGGAACTATAACAGGTCTGTCATCTGCATGCAAAAGATCTTCCTGAGGAAGATATTGCAGTGACATTTAAAATCATAAACTGTGTTTTATTAGACATAGCAATTAATACCAAAATGGTTTTTAAAGTTCGCTGTGGGCACATATTAACTGCTATATGTACATTTGTTTTCTTTATTAGATGTCCATCATAGGAAGATGTGAATATGAAAAAACATGCACATTACTTGTTCAGTTATTTGATCAAACTGCACAGCGTTATCAAGAGTTAATAAACAATGTTCCTGCATCCCAAGTAGATGTTGCTATACAAGAAGGTGAGTTTTACTTTATAAAGAAGATAAATTACTTAAAAAATTTCTTCTTAGAACATTTCAATGAATGTGGCAAAAAAATATATCAAATTAGGCATTCTCTACGTGCTTAAAGTATTATGCCTAGTCAAAATAAATAATAATAATAAAATAGTGGGGGCAGTTGCACCTCCTATTCTACTCAACCAGTTGGCAAAATTCAGCTTGTGTTTTTCAGGTCTCGAAAGCGCGACTTATGATGTATATTACATGGTACTTTGTTATTATTGTAACTGCCTTGTTGAAGTTTGTGAAACTGTGGCATTCTTTCGCATAATAGTTCTTTAGGTAGCCCATATTGATAACTGTAAGTTTGAATGAGGAGCAGCACCATTTTTATACATGTTGTTTTGGTTGTGTTAGAAGTCCTAAAGGCAAATTGAATTTTTTTGGTCTTCAGCTAAATGCTTGTGGAATTTGCTTGCAAACAATGACTGTTCTGTAAAATTTTTGCAGGAATATAATATTTTGCCACAAAAGCAGAAAGTTCAGATTTGCATTTGATAATTACTAGTTTGGAAAACCAACCTTTTTGGAAGTACAGCGTGAAAAAGTGCAACAAACACATCAGCATTTGAAGTGGTATTTGGTTTGAGAATAGTCATTGCCATTTACTATAGCAGTCAGATTTATATAGTGCTTGAGTAAAGAATTAACATAGGTTAAATTTTGCTTGGAAGAGTTAGGAATAATGGCCACTAAGACTGTGGTAGACTGGAATGATTACATGCAGAAAATATGCGGAACAAAGAAGAAACAACATATTTGTAAATAGTTTTATAAATTGTTTTCCAGGATAAATGTTGAAATAAAATTAAAATATGTGCCTAATAACATTTGTGACATGAAATAAATTACTTTCTCTGTTTTGATATTACTGTTCTTTTTCTTGAAAAATTAGCCAAATTGTGACAAGAGGGTTGTGATGCTACTAGCACTTACTTTCTGAAATTAGAAGTGCCAGAGCCCTATGGAAGTCCGTCAGTAAGAACAAAAATAAATAAAGTAATAAATTAATAATTAAAATGCCAGGAGAAAAAAAATTCTCGAAGACCAGAGTAGATTTGAAAGCTGAGAATAAAGTTCTCTAGAAGTGACAGTTTTTGTGCCCTGCGTTCATTACATAGTTAAAAAAGCCTGCAGGTGTTCTTTCCCGTGGAAAGTTGCTAGCATTGGAAGTGCATGACCAGAGTGATCACTTCGGTAACAAAAAATGTACCCTCTATTGTAAATTCATTTGACTTCTTTCATAATAAATCTTTAACATGTGAGTAGGGGGCTTTTCTTT
>KK117249.1:139054-218751 GCA_000611955.2 Stegodyphus mimosarum
AAAAAAAAAAAAAAAAAAAAAAAAAAAACAAGATTAAAAAAATAATTAAGGGATATAGGAATGCAAATGTTTACATTATGTGCCAAGTTAAAGAGATGAGCTCTGTCTGTTTACATCACGTCCCCCTTGCAACAGCTGACACCAGTGTTACACAGAATGTAATCAAATTGAAGGTTGGAATCCTAAAACTAAATTCAGTTCAAAAGTAATGGACACAAGACACCATCTATTGGTCTTTGAAACATTCCAGGACACTGCCACAAACGTGTAATGGCAGGGGTGAACAAGAAAAGGCAATGGCACATTAGTGTGAAAGGTGGGAAATGAATGCATTTAATGCTGGCACCGATGCATGACAGTCGGCACGAAAAGGTTAACTTTAAGATGATAAAAATTTTATAGGTCATAATTCAAAAAAATTTTTAATTATTTAAAAATACAAACTTTAACAATAAATAAAAAAATCATAATTTTATTTGGATTGAACCTAAAGTTCGAATTCTGAAAGACGTAATCAAGTAAGCATAATGAAAAAAAAAAAAGGTATTATTAAATATATACCAAATTCAGTTAACACTGAGGAGTTAAAATTTTGAGACCTAATTTTTTAAAAACTACTGGAGTGATTTTTACAAAGTGGGGCATAATTTGAGGTGTGAGATCAAAATGTGAAGAAAAATGGGCATGTCATTTGAGTAAAAGCCCACATTTTGTTTTAAAATACCTATGTTAGAGCAATGCTCTATTTAAATTTAATATGCATCTTAAGTTGTGCATTCGAGACATGAAAAATGCAAATTGAATTTTATGACTTAGCCCAGTTGAACGGAAGACAAATAACTATCCCATTTTTTGTTTTGACTGTGTTACAACTCCTGTTAAATTTAGCATTTCCTGTTTGGTATTATTTAATCATTTGTTTTGCAATTTATGAATGAATCTGGCAACCAAGTTTTGTTTGGAATGTTGTGATTAGGAAATTGCCATTCTAAGCTATGCAGCATTTAATTTACACTACAAGAATACTGAATGTTATTCGTCATTAAGATCTATGAATTGTTTGATCATTATGTTAAACCATGTAATGTATTAAATAGCCTCCTTAATCCATGTTTGTTTGTAAAGGGAAAATAAATCTGATATTAAACAAAGTTGGAATTTGAGTAAAAACTACCCTTCAGTTGCTTTAAAGAAAGTACTAAATCAGTATGTAGTCACATGGCTGATCTTTTAAAACACATTTTGACTAATTCATTGTTTCCACTTTACACTTACTAGAAATATTAATCAGTTGCCTATGTTATGAAAAGAAAAGAAAAACTAAAAATAGGATTAAGTGATATTTATTTGTTAAGCATATAGAGTTGTGTAGATAGATAACTAACTGAGCATAGGGAACTTACTTTGAAAAAGGTGCAAAAAAGTCTCTATCTGCTTGGTGTTTTGATTTCCCATTTATGACATGAAAGTCAAAAGTCAACCAGGTTTGCTCTTCACAGAGGCATCTTTTCTTTAACAGATAACATTTAAATACTCTGCCATAATAAATTATGCTCTGGCTTTGCATTTATACATGGCCATGTAAAAAGTATGCAAATAATAAACAGAATTCCTTTATTTATTCAGTTGTTTGTATTTCAAATTACAGATCAAAAACACTATTTGATGAGTGGAATATATTGACTCAAATTAATAAATATTTTGTAAATTAACAGAAGTGATTGTGGTTCAGATGTAGCCAGGATTCTGGATTTTTTCCATCCTGAAATCCAGAAGTTCTGTTTGAGAAGTCCATGTACATTGTGCAAAAAAAAGGGGGGTCAGTTCTATTATCTTCCATTCTGCTGGGCCGATTGACGAAATTCAAATTGTGTTTTTCATGTCTCAAAAGCACGACTTAGAATATATATTAGATTTTATAGCATTATACTAACATAGGCATTTTCACACAAAATCAGACTTTTTTCTAAAATAACATACCAATTTTTTTCGATTCTATTCATTCATACTATTCATTCCATTTTGATTCTATGACTCAAGTTATGTTTAGCTATTAAATTTTGTAATTTTTGAAGAGAAATTTATAAATTTATCTTGGCGAATTTTTTTCAGTTGCGCCAAGAATAATTCACTTGGTGAACTCCTTTGTTTATAGCAACTTATATTCCTTTCCTTTTTTCATTGTATACGAGCGGGAAAAAAGTCATCGTTCATACTTTCTAAGTAATTTTAACTGAGTGCGTAAACCAAATTTGGTGTTATTATCACTTATAACAAATATGCCAAGTTTCAAAACATGCCAATATGTATGTCTTAATAAATTTTGAATAAAAAGCTCTAATTTTTTGCAGGCATGCTTAGAAATACAAGTACTTTAAGATGATGGTAGAAATGTTATAGGTTGTAGTTGAAATTTTTTTTTTGAAAAATTTAGAAAAATTATTAAAAAATACAAATTTTGGAAGTAAATCATAAAAAATTGGCGAATTTTATTTGGAATGAACCTAAATTTCGAAATATGAAAGGAGCAATCATATAAGTTTAATAAAAAAAAAGAGATTTGTAAATATATACCAAATTCAATTAACATTGAGGAGCTGAAATTTTCAGAGCTAATTTTCTAAAAACTACTTGTGCTGTTTTTACAAAACTTGGCAGTTTGGCATAATTTGAGTCTTAGAATCGAAATATGGAAAAAAATTGGCATGCCATTCAGAAAAGTCCGATTTTGTGTCAAAATACCTATATTGGAACAATGCTATATATAAGTTCAATATACATCCTAAGCCGCGCTTTCAAGATATGAAAAACACAAGTTGAATTTCGTCAATCGGCCCAGTAGAATGGGAGATATAGAATTGTCCCCCCTTTTTTTTGTGCAGTGTACATGTAATCTTTTATAACGTACCATGATGCAAATCATATGTATTGTTGGACAGTGAAACTTCATGCGAAGTTATCTTGAAGATTAATACCCAGGATTAATTTTTATTGAGTATTCAATATTATTATTTTTATTGAGCATTCAGCACAAATCATTAGGATTTCTTGAAAGGTTTATCCATTTAAAGAAAAGAGTTTTAATATTTTTGATTGAGACGTGTATAGAATGTACTGAAAAAAGATGTTTCCTATCAAGAGCTATCGCTTCATGAAATTTAATGCTATGGGTCCTGTTATGTGTTGTGAAACATCTACTTTTATTGCTGTGATAAAATTAGGAGATAATTTGCCAAATGCAATTCAGAAAATGAAAATGGGTTTGTTAGACCAGGAAGTTAGAAAATATCAAATAGTTGTCATATACACGAACAAGCAAACAAACAAACAAACAAAAAAAAAAACTGATGTTAACTTGGGCTGAAATATTGTTCCTAAAAGGAAAAGGAACACATAAATACTTAGTGCTAACAGAACTGAATAAATTTGTTTTAATTTGCTTCCACATATCTGTTGCTGAAAATGCATTTAATTTTTTGGGTTAGATTATGAGAGAGTATAGAACGTTCTTGAACATTGACAGCTTAAATGCTGTGAAATATTATTTATTTTCATTAAACAAAAATACATGTGAGCATTTTGTATCAGAAAGTCCCTCTCAGGGCTTTATTGATATCAAATTTAGGGATAATTTACTGAGTACTTTCTGACCAAAACTCTTTACATTCCATGAATGGTTCACTTGTGATTAGCAGATTTTCATCTCCTACTGTTGTCAATATGCATACTGTGGTATCTAATCTAATATTTGAAGAGTTAAGTAAAAACTCATTGCCTGCTTCAGAATGCCTTGTTGATCACACTGAACTTTCAGTTGTTAGCAAAGAAAAGGAAAAATGCAGCAGTTCTGAATTTTAATGCCCCCTGCCTTCCAAAAAAAAAATGGCAAGCTGAAAACAGTAATTATTTTAAAGAAGTGTTGAGAAACAAGAAAGGCAACTGTGAAGGGAACATAAATTAACATTTAATAAATTTTTCTCTCCTGTTGAATGATGTATGAATTTATAAAAGTTACTGTATGGGCTTATGTACTTTCCACTCCACTGCGTATGTGCTGTAAATGTAGGTTATATAGAACATAAATGCTTGAAAAGACCTTAAATTTGGCATGAGGTGAATAGAGTACCCAGACATGTATTCACATAATGTTTGCATAGCCAACTGTTAATTTATAAAAAAAGGTATTTCAGTTTTGGGACGTATTATTGTTTGTTGATTCTTTAGAGTCAGATTTTTCTAGTAAAGTATGTTATGGAATAACGTACTCATTTTAATGTATAACTTTTCTGTGTTAAATTACCATATAATGGTGAAATATTGGAAATTTTTTGCGACTTGAATTCTGCATTTCAGTTTTTTTTAGTTCATTAGCATCATTTTTTAAGCTTTCATAAATGTTGACACAAATGGGGAAAAGGCCACTGGGAATTGTTAGTTCATGCAACATGCTTTCTTTCCAAATTTATGTTACAAAGCAAGTTCTAGAGCATTTAAAAACAGCTTGCTTTCTTAGGTGTTGCCTTTACATCATATGCCAGGAAAACAGAAATCTTATTTTACTTTCCCCCTTAGAATAAGCAAGCAGTAATTCTGCATGCTTGACTGAGAGCTATCATACCCTTTTCTTTAACCCTTTGTTTTCAAATCCCTTTTCTTTTCACTTAAAAAAAATTTTTTTTTCTATCTTGAAATTTTCTATTTTGATTTTGATATCAAGTAGATCTTATTTCTGTTTCTGGACATTATTAACAGAATCATCATTTAGTATTTTTAAATGCATTTTTCATTATCTCTGTGGAAAGAAGGTAATTTGAATTATTGTATTTTAATAATTTGGTATACATTGAACTATCTTGTTGAGTAAAATTTTTTCTTTTCTTCTTTTTTTTTTTTTAATGTAGATGTGAGGTAAAGGAATATCTGTTTACAACTCTAGTGTGATGCTTAATTCTTTATTCCAAATTCTCCTCTCGAACTGGACATTCTTTGTCTTTAAATGGTTTTTCTGATGAATAAACCTAATCTGAAAATTGTTATAATTGATACTGATCATAATGTTTTGCACTTATGTGTTTTAAAATGCTGGTTTGTTTATATTTATTCACCTGACATTATGTTGTGAAATGTTTGAAATAAGTTACTGGGGATTCTGATAGGCTAATAAAATTCATGAAAATATGATGGTCATGCTGTAAATGGTATGCAGATTAAACAATCACAGTTTACATTTTTTTGAAGAGGTATTTGAGGTTGTGTAAAGAGAGAATATTAATTCCTGTGATGTGCGTCCTCCTTTAATAGTCATAATCTTCTGTATTCAGCTAGATGTAAAGAATTTGTGAATGCCTTCTGGAAGTGCTTAGTCTATTACATATTTCAAACCTGAGATGTCTATGTTTTTGAATATGTCTGGAATTCCAGAGATACCTGTAGAAAAAGAAAAATAGGGTATTTTTATTACTAGACTATTATTGATTAGCTTTTGCTAGAGTTCTGTAGTTATGCTAAATAGAATGAGACCATCTGCTGTCATTTTGGAAAGTATCATTTTGAAAAAAAAAAAAAAAATTCTGAAAGATTTTAGATTTTAAATTACGTCCAAAGGCGCGTTTTTTTAACGTTTCGTGTGCTACCTTTTTTTATTAAATATCATGTACTACGTACTCAAACCATAAAATTCAGTTTAAAATCAATATTGCAAAATCATTTTAAAATGAACATATCTTTAGAATTTCCGTAAGTCTCGTGCGCTGGAGATAAATTTGTTTTTCTTTTTGCGTACAGTGTTGCCATTGCTCGCTTTGAAATCATTTAGTTTGTTAATCAGAAATTCGTTGAAATGTTACAAAACATAAAATCGATAATAAAGCAAATTTCAAATTCAAAATTAGGGCTTCCAGATGCCCATATTCGCAGTAGGATTACGTCATTCAAAATTCGATGGCTCTAGGTTTTATCACAATGCGAGAAACATGCATACATTTATGCAGATTTTTCATTTTTTAAAATTTAATGCAGAGCGATAACATTTAGTGGCAACAATTTGAAAAGTGAAACGGACATTCAGAGTGATTCAACGCAAAATCGCAAAACGAAAGTAATAGTCCTTCGGGACTAAATCCCTTTGGACTAAAAATAATAATCTGAAAATGTCAAATGTTATTCATAGCTCTACAAATTACTAAATTATCCTTACTTTAGAAATGACTACTTCAGATTTATTTTGATATGTGATGGCTGTCTGCACTATTCTAGAAGTCATTGCAGAGGAATGTATAAAAATCATTGTCGGTGAAGTTATTTCATCAGTTCTGCAATAAGTGCTATCATTAATAATTTCATGTCAGGGAGAAGGTGCACTTCACTCTAAATAACTGCCATTCAACTGTTCATTCGGTTTGATTTTGCTTTGGACTTATATTCCTTGAAAAGTATATAACATCAGTAGTGTAGGTAGTGCAGGTGTATGATGTTGCAATATAGCTTCAATAGGCTGTAGTTGTTCGTAAAGGTAGTGATTTTTACACAAAAGATTCTTATTTTCATAGGGTTGATATATGTATGTGAGTTTTTATTTTAGAACTTCTGTTGCCAGTATTCCACTTGCAGATTGCTTTTTATTTCAGAAAAAAGCTCTCTGAACTTTTCTTATAGAATCGATATCTGATGGATCTGATGATCAGGAAATCTGATGTTATGATAGACCAATCTCATGTGGGGCAATAATTGTACTTTTGTCCAATTCTTACAAGTGTGCACAAGAAATCTAAAATTAATCTGCTGTTGCTTACTTCTTCCCAAGTAAGCAACAGCAGATTAATTTTAATTTTTACAGTTAAACATCAGGAATTTTAACTAAGTAAATAATCCAGGATTTACAAAAGGATCATTTGATTACTATACTCAAGTATGTTAGAGGTACACATATTGTCTGGCCACTAACCCGTAGGTTGATAAAGTTACAAGACATTGATAGTTCTCATTCATGGTTTGTTCCATGGGATTTTTGTGATTTTCCTGTGTGAAATGCACATTAGCCTGTTTCTCTTTGAAAGTACTTCCTGAAAGCATTCTTCATTTTAGATTCATAGCCTTTACATATTTACACTTATAAATAACTGAATAAACTTAATTTATTTTCAAGCTTTGATCATGTTGTACCACTCAGATGGGTGATAAGTCAGCCAACAGGTAACAGTTCTCTTATTCTGTAACATCTTATTTTCATTAATGCACAATTTAAGTGCATTGCTGTGTTTAAATTGTTGATTGCATTGTTATAGCAATTTTATGATTGGGTAAATAACTATTTTAGAATAATTTAAATAAGAGTCATCAGCGAGCCTCCCCCACCAAATTGAACTTATCGAACACTATTGTTATATTCACAAATATAAAAATTCGGTATTACAGCTGGCCAGGTATTTTCATCTCTATTTATTTTTGGAAGTTAGAAATTATTTATTGTAAATTATTATAAATTGCTGCAAACTACATCTTTACTTTTCCCCGTCTAACATCAGGTAACCAAGAAAGTTTGTACATTTCAAGTTTGTCACTCATAAAAAATAGCCCCACGAAAATCTTAAACATCCATTTAATTCTTCGAAATAATCAAAATTGGCTTCAGTTACATGTTCCCAACGAGACACAGGCTTATAAATGTCCTTTTTGAAGAAATCCTTTTTACTGGAGTCCAAAATCATGACTCATCTTTTGTGACATCATCGCATTTTTGGAAATGCTGTTCCCACAGGTGGTTATCCATGGCCAAAAATAGGTAATAATCAGATGTGATGATGTCTGGTAAGTAGGGTAGTTGAGGGAGAACTTCATAGCCCACTGTTTTTCTTTGGTCACTTTTGCTGCATGAGCATTATCGTGGAGAACTCCTCTTCTGTTGACTAGGTTTGGCTGCTTCTGGTGCATTGCAGCTAACACTCAAACTCTTTGCAGTTGTAACGCGCAGACCTTGGCTGCTATGGTTTTTCCACCTTTCTAAATGTTCATAATGGCCAGTGCTGGTCCACCAAATACACAGAGCATTACCTTCTTTTGGTGAATGTCTGATTTAGTGGCCAATGAGACCAAATCAGAAGTCATCCAATGATGTTTCATCTTCAGGTTATCATGCATGATCCATTTTTTTGTCACATGCCAAGATCTGTCCAGGAACAAAATTTTATTGTGGCATGACAGCAACGACAAGCAGATGTTCAACTGTTCGAACTTGTTTTCCTCAAACAGAACATGAGGAACCCACTTGCTTGTGATCAAATGGTTTCATCGTATAACCCAAACCTGTGTGCAAGCTGCAGGTTTGGTGAGGATTCTGCTCAATTTCCTCCTTCAGCTGGACTTTGTCAAGGGTGGATGGACAACCAACATGAGTCTTGTCCAACCAACATGAGGCCAACAAAGGCTCTCGCCTCCAGAAGAAAATTGGCTGTACCACTTTTGAGCGGTCATTTCACTCACTAACATCTCTCCAGCAAAATAGGCCTAAAAATCTCCTCTTCCAGTGACATCTTCTTTGAAGGTTGCATTTCCTTTGCAATCAAGAGCAAAATGTGCAGTGTACCGAACAACTGTTTACTGAATAAAAGGTTTGAAATTTCGTTGGAATAAATTTTTTTGGTTGCCTAGACAAAGCATGTATAATCTTGTGGTTTTAATTATATTTCACTTTCGTTTTAGTGGCGACAGGTCAAATTCTATTCCATTTCTCCAAAAAATTGTAGAATGATATTTTGTTTTTGGTTAAGAGTTGTGTGACTAATGTGTATCGAGAGCAGGAGAGTTTTTTTTAATAGTAGTTTTTTAGATGCGTCATAGAGAAAGCATACTAGAAAAAAAATTAGAGACTTGTTTATTGAATGTAATTTTATCAAAGTTTTGAAAAATATTACATAATGTCTGAAGAGATATAAGTGATTTCCATTTGTGACCATTTTCAAATGAAGGTTTGTGAATGAAATATTTTGTCTGATTAGATGTTTTTACACCAACACTGGGCAATATGTTTCTAATTATGTCATTTTCATTTTCTTTTCATAAGCAGTCTTGTATAGATATTGGTGAGGTACAAACTCGTAATTAAATGTATATTATGTTACAGTAGTCAAAATTTTGTTCCACTAATATGAAATGCATTCTACAAGTATAAGTAAAATATCTTCTTGTTTTATTCTTTTGAATGGTTTCATGATATTTATTTTCATTTTAGATGACGTAAAATGTTCGTTATTTATAGAATTGCATGTGGAGCATTTTATGTAATGTAATTTTTTTATATTTATCACAGGACAATTAACATGGCTTGTGTATATAATTGCTGCAGCAATAGGAGGGAGAGTATCTTTTAATACTGCAGATGAGTATGATACAATGGATGGTGAACTAATATGTAGGTATGTCAGTAATAACTGGTAAAAAATTTCATAACAATTTTTCATTTTCTCATACTTTACATTTTAAATTTGTATTTTGATTTCCTTTTTTTTTTTAACAGAGTGTTACAGTTAATGAATCTGACTGACAACCGTATATCACAGGGTGGTTGTGAGAAATTGGAACTAGCTATGATATATTTTTTTGAACAGTTTAGAAAGATTTATGTAGGTGATCAAATTCAGAGGACATCCAAAGTGTATAAGCGGCTGTCTGAAGTGTTAGGTGTTGCTGATGAAGCAATGGTTCTTAGTGTTTTTATCAGGAAAATGTATGCTTTAATATAGTGCATTATTCATAATTTTTGATTTTTAATTGCCTTAATATTTAGTGAGGCAACTAATTTGTGTGTTTTGTAGATTAACAAATTTGAAGTACTGGAGTAGAAGTGAACAAATTATCAACCGAACTCTCCAGCTTCTGAGCGATTTGTCTGTCGGTTATACTAGTGTTAGAAAATTAGTGAAATTAGAAGAAGTTCAGTTTATGCTCCATAACCATACTGTAAGTAATTTTAATATTAATTATGTTGTTTTATTTAACTTACTGATCTTATTTCATATACTGATGAAAATATTTCAGAGTGAACATTTTCCATTCTTGGGTAGCGCAATGCAGTTGTCAGATATGAGATGTAGGTCTGTTTTTTATACTGCACTTGGAAGGCTGTTGTTAATAAATTTAGGGGAGGATGAGGATAAATTTGAGCAATTCATGATGCCTCTAACTGGTAAGCACGAGTATTGAGCTTTTCCATGTGTAATATTGAATTGTTCCCCTCTTTTTTTTTATTTATTTATTTTATGTATATTGTTTTAGCTACTTTTGAGACTGTTGGAAATGCATTGGCTGCTGCAGAGACTTCTGTCTTCAATGAAAGTGAAACAAAGGTTGAATTTTAGTATTATTTTTCACTAATTACTCATTCATATTATGTGTTCAGTATATTTTAATTTCTGAATAATTAGACATGTTTTTAATAGATATTCATATTTACTGCCCATTTTATTTTGATTTGTGATTTATATACTTTTAGCTATTACTAATTAATATACACTTTTTTTTGAGCAGAAGCTATTAATTGGACTTGCTCGAGATTTGAGAGGATTAGCATTTGCTTTCAATTCAAAAATTAGTTACATGATGTTGTTTGAATGGATGTATCCTTGACATTTGTTTTACATTGTCTCATATTCCTTATTGTGTGTTATTATTGCTTGTAAAAAAGAAAGAATGCTATTGTAGCTGTGTATTCAGCGTATTTTTATTAGTTTCAACTGCATCTGTTTTTAAAATAGTTTGTGCTAGACCCCCCATGTTTCAATTACCATAAAGAAGTGTGACAAATTTATGTTCAGGGGACATACTTGCGTAAATATAGAATATTAAAATTTATATTGTGGTCTGTTTGAAATGAAATGCTGTTTCCTGAAATTTGTATATTTTGGACTTAAACCAATGCATGATTATTTTGTTTTGTTTGTGGTAGATTTGTCTTAGTGATATTAAGTAATTTCCTAATTGTTAATTCCTTATTTCTTTGACCATTCCTTAATTTTAACGGGAGGAAATATTGTATATATTTTTCAATGCTACTCTAGTTTAAGTAATGAAAGCATGGATATTGTTTACGAAGTTTGCATAAATTATTTGGTTATTATATTCATTTAGTATTTTTTATAGGTTTGTTTAAAATGGCTTAAATGATCAACAATTTTTCTGTGATTATTTTTGCAGCACAAAACTGGATAACAAGGATTTTATGTGCATTTTGTGAGTTGGCTATATGGGCAGCATAAAAAAGTGATTTTCTGCATTTTTAATAAAAATAATGCAAGTAAAATGATTTCATCATCACTAATCTATGTTGCACACATGTTATTTCATGAAAAGGCATGAAATAATAGACATAGGTACTAATTAGGGTAATCATGTAAGGAATGTGAAAATACTTCCTTACTTCCTCCTCGTAACATAGCCTTTAGAAACCGAGGAATTATTTTTTCTAAGAGATTGTTTTTAATTTTACTTCCAGGTATGAAGAAAACTAAAAGTTTACTTTAGTAAAAACTACTATAAAAATGTATGTAAAATATTATATTAAATTTCCCTATTATGAGTTAAATTCTTCAAAGTGGCAGACTTTTGGTAGTGGGCTAATTTTAGCACAGGATATGTGGTATTTACAATATTATTTTTGGGTTTCATTAAAAGACTTTTAGAAATAAAAAGTTTTCAGACCATTAAAATTATCATTAATGAAATGCAGGCCATAGCTAATCAAGAGTGTCACATCGTCAAAAGTATTATCTTAATGTGCCTGCTGGACAAATAGGTAACAAATTTTGGTGCAGCTGTTTCTTGCTAAGGGAGTTACAAAAATTAAATTATTAGAGTCTAAAAAAAATTTTGTTCTTTTAAGTTTAATAAGAAGGCTATCGCCATACTGTTTGGAATCTTTGTGTAGGCCTATCAGTTAATTAAACTTAAGGATTTGTGCAATACGTGAGTTGAATGATATTGAGATATGGAAGCTGGTGTACAGATTTAAGGCCAGTTTTTTTTTTTTTTTGCAGGATTAACAGCAGTTGCAGTAGATGATGTCGTGGATAGAGCAGTGCAAAGAAATGAAAGTCATACCTCAGAGACATCAGTATGCACTGCATCAATAAATGAAGAAATATGTGCAGAGTTGAATGCCTAGATTAAAAGAGAAGTCTTTGTAAGACAAGGCTGTAAAGGAAGATTTGAGAATTGCATCCAATTCACAAATGGAATGAAGGCAAATGGTAGTATTTTAATGGAGAGTTTGATATGCGTGAATATCAATGTGAAATATGATGGAACAACTGTGATTGTTTTCTATTTTTTGATCGTGGTTGATATGAGACTGCCAATAAGCATTTAAGGCAGTGTTGTCCACTCCATTTTCCATTCTTAACAGTTGATGGATACTTTGCAGTGTGTGTGCATGTACCACAAAGTGTCTGCTCAGAGTATCCCATACATGTTATATGGGATCCGGAGTTCTTGCAGGACTATCCATGTGAGAGAGAACCTCACTGTGTGGTAATTCATTTACTGCATATAAATGTAATGATTCCTTTTTATGGAGAATAATGCAGTGGTTTTACCATCAATAAAAAGTTAAGTGCAGCACCCCATAAAACAAAAACAGTTATTTCTTGGGAAAAAATTCGCATAGCGAAGGATGGTCTCATTACTATAGTTATTTGCTGTCATAGAACTGTAATAAAATGTGGAGTTCAGTATGATCACTAAGCTTTATGCTGCATCTGAGCATAATGCATATACCTTTATACTGATGTTTTTCAGTATAGACGCATCAGTGTGACTGCATAATGATGTCTCCTTCCTGAGGTTTGTCTGTAATTAAATTATATTTTATTCGCTCTCCAGGTAGCTGACTTCTAGAATCATTAAAAAAAATAGGTTTGACTTTCATTAGAGGATGGTGTCATACCCTGTGGATGTATGGTCCAATCTTAGTGCTCCACATGCTATTGTGAATGGTGTCTCTGAGGTTCAGACTTTAAAAGGAACGAAATGTTGAAATCCTCAAGTAAAATGTCCAGTGTGAACATTTGATCATAGTGAACTATGACATTGGCGGAAATTGTGTCTTCTGGTTTTCTACTGTTATATGTGTAGTCTGTTGTCAAGGTTTTTTAGGCCTGTTATGTTGGCAATTATGCCTACAAATATATCTGCAGTTATGGCTCAATAAATGCCTTCAAATCTTGATGCCAGTCTCTTCTGACATCTACAACTATATATTTATTATCTTTTGATATTGCTTTCCATGGATGGTCAGTACTAGGGGTCTCATTCAGACAATTTTGTTGTTTTGGCCTTTCTCACATACAGAACAAAGACACACCAAAGTCTTTAGCTACACTATTGACAGTACCTTTTCTTCAGGTTACAAATAAGGTAATGTACATGTGTGCTTATAGACATGTCACATCTATAACTCAATAGAATTCATGTAAACATATTAAAAATGAGATATATATATATATTCTTTCTGTTTCCTGCCTTTATTTAAAAAATCTGACATACATTACTGAAAATAAATATATGCATAGCCTTTCTGCCTCACAGCTTTGCCTTTGTAATCTTCACAAGCTTGTTTCATTTGTTTCATATCATCACATCTGTGGATTGTTCTTTAAATGATTTGCCAAAAAATCGGGAAAAGTGAGTTACTGCATTGTCTTGTAGGTGCTGGTCTTCTTAAGGTAGCTCTAGGCGAACAAATGGATGCATATGGTCTAATAGCAATAGCCTTGTATCGTTCTCCAATAAGATGCAAAAGCAAATGTAGTATGTAATATGGTTCTTCCCATATAAACAGTCCCCACATGAGGCTATCCCATCTGTCTGCCTTGTACTCTGGTGTAAAATGGGATGGTCAGTACTAGAGGTTCATGGGTGTTAGGATGTACTCGGCTATTCGTTGTGTATCAGTTTGTACTTAGACCCATCAGTCATGTGACTTTCTTCCATGTACCTAAGTCCCAGTGATGATGTTCCTTTACTCACATTAATCTTTTTACTTTGTGACATGGGGCAAGTAGAGGTACTGTTATTGAAAGATAATTTCTTTACCCCTTAGTAAGGAAGTAATTCTAGAAGATGTGATTGATGGCATGTTCTTCTGCATTAAATTGGTAAATCATGTGCTGCATTGTGGTTCATCGGTCTTCCGTTGCCCACCAGCGGGTTGTGAAACTTTTGAATTCTTTAACCATCTAAATATTCTTAACCTCCCAATGGTTATGGATACGAAATTCTGCACAGAAATAGGGTTTTCTAATTCATTATACACAAAATTTCTGGCAGCTCCTGATGCATCCATTTTTGGGTTTGGATGTATGAGAAAGAAAGGGATCAAAGTATTGAGTGAGAGGCCCATTGGAAATAAAAAAAAGTATAATTACTACCACTTATTCACTGCTTTTGGGGAAGTATAGGGTTCACCCATAGCACTCGATAAAACCCTTAATATAATGTATAAAGTTCCATTTTGTTTTTTCTATCCCTCTGTAATTATTAAAATATTGATTTTATATTGTAGAAGTGATGATAGTTCATGCAGATGTGAGTATTAGCACCTTAAAGTACTCTACTAATGGTAAATTTATATGAACAAACAGTATAGTTGCAGAACTAATAAACAATTAAACTGCACCTGTCTGAACCAGGGAAAAATCAGTCATTTAAATAGATTCATTTACAAGCAGATAAGTATAACTTGTAATGTTATGTGCTGGCAAACTTTGGCTTCATCCTTTTTGAAAATTCAGTATTTTTTCAGTGTTCATTGTGCTTTATTCTGTTGTAAACTGATAATGAAATATTGACATATTGGCAAAAAATTCAGCCTTAGATTGGCATACATTTGAATCATAATATACTTAGAAGGTTTCAGAAGGGCCTTCAAGAGCTGAGTTCCAGTAAATGCTCAAGATATACAAACATGATTGTGTGTGCAAGTAAAGAATATGCATATAATTGTAAGAGGCATTAACATTTGAAACAAATGATATTACTGGTGTCTTTGTTTTTCATCATTGTCAGTATTGTTATTGCTAGAGATTGGATACTCTGCTAGTAGTATGAGTCATCCTAAATTAGGCATGTATGTTATTGGCTCATATATCTTCCGAATACAGCTTTAGGAAGCTGTCCATTGAGAGCAGCAGCACTATTTTTTTATCTAACAAATGTGATAGGAAAGAAAAATATCCCGATTCCTAAATGTAGACTTCAAGCAATGTCTTATGTTTCATGATCAAGCTATTGCTGCAGGTCCTAAGTCAGTCATGCATGGTTATGCATTTTAACCAGTATAAATGGGCAGTGGACACTGGCTTTCATGCTAGTGGTCTTGACTGAAATACATGGCTGTTTTATCATTTCATAATGCAGGTACTTAAAATTCATTAATCATATTGGCTGCTTCATATACTGCAGAGAACTTTAATTATGGAAATTATAGCCATAGTGTGCATGTGTTGTGTAATGTCTGTGTGTGTGAGAGAGAGAAATCGATTTTAACTTAAGAGTCAAGAAAATTTTTGGTGGAAGCACTTTGAAACATAAAATATAGGTATAGTATTATTAACTCATTTGTCTTCCCCCATACTTCTGCAGCTTTTGCATAGGAATTCTAATCTGTGTCTGTTTTTCTGCAGTATGTTTAAAAGTCCATGCCCTTTTGAATGAGTTCAAGATTGTAACATTTTAGTGAATTACAGAATGCATGTATGAATTCTTGTATTAGCATTTAAAAAAAAATTGTTTAAAAAACCTGAATTATTTGTTGGGCTTTTATTTGTTATTAAATTTTGTGGATATAAGTTTGAAAATCTTTAACTCTATTTAGCTACCCTACCTATACACCAATTTTACATCGAGCCATAGAAATGTGGTATCATGATCCATCTGTAACTACACCAGTCTTAAAGTTGTTTGCTGAATTAGTTGTAAATAGATCTCAGCGACTGCAGTTTGATGTGTCTTCACCAAATGGTATTTTATTATTTCGAGAAGCGAGTAAGGTTATTGTGAATTATGGTAAGATTATAAAATTATGATATTTAGTATTTTTTCCAAAGAAATCTGATTTATATTTTACTTTGTTGTTACATTTTTCTGTGATTATTCAGATATAATATGCTGAAGATACCATTTTTGAATATAGCATTAACTTGTTTATATAAGAATTTTACCTTTTTCTAAAATGTTATCTGCTTACTATACGTTTGTCACTGAACGGTATAAATGGAAGTTGTAATATTGAAAGGAAATGAAGAAATGTTATGTAATTTTTTCAAGAAAATTATTTTGACATGTGTAAAGTAGCTGTGTATCAGTGGCATGCATTTTTTAGTGTTATGTACACTGCTTTAAAGTTGCTGAAGAAAAGCAAGATTTTTAGCATAATTAATGATGGCTATTGTTACAGAAAAATGAAACATACCAAATCAGTAGTATGAGGAGTTTTGATATCTTTATTAAACTGAAAATAATACGGATTTCAGACTAAGCAGAAGACAAGACGACAAAACAAAGAAGGCCTCTAGAGCATCATGAAGAAATCACAGAAAATATAAAATATCCATTATGATTGGCAATTGACGTCATGTTATTAGTAGATAGAATGAGTTCCCCAGATTCTTATGCACCCTCTGTATTGGTTTTGTGCACTGTGAGCAAGTATGAATAGTTTTCAACATCAGTTGTTGGTGTTTCACGTGTTTGATTAATTGCTTTGTTTAACAGTTTGGTTATCTGTTGGTAGGAGAGCGAAATTTGTTGGATTATAGCTGCTGTGTTAACCAAAGTTATGAGTGATGTGAGAAAATCCAATACTATCTTTCAAAATGCTTGGCTTTAAAATGTTTGAGAATTAGCAAGAAAGAATGAAAATAACACGGCTTTATGTTGTGTAAATGTGAACTGAGGATACACAAAGCTGATATAATGAAACATGACACTTCTTTAAAGTGTAAGCAAAACTCTTTTATAAAGTGTAAGCAAACTTTAAAGTGTAACTAATACTCCTTCAGAGTAGTAAAAAAATTGCATTTGTAAAAGTGAACAGCATAAAAATTTTTGTATTTGTTGCTTGCCATGTATCTGTACGGTTCATCGACCATTTGAATGAAATTTTAAAAAAAGAAATGCCTAAGCTCTCCTAAGTAAGCTAAACCTTCCTTAAATACTCTTTTTACCACATTTACATTAAACGTGATTCTAACAACTCATTCTGGTAGGGAGTTATAAGTGGAAAGCAAGAATTGAAAGGAAAAGTTTTCAAAATTAAAAATAACTGTTATAAAATTGAAATACACCTTACAAGCATATATGCTACTAATTTTCTCTTTCCCATGCTAAAAAGTGCTGCATAGGTAGGGGAGATAGACAGATTATATATATATATATATGCCATATAAAAGGTTAAATCCTCTTTTCTCCATGTTACAGTATAAACTGGTAAAATGCAAATTAAAGAAAATTACAAAATGGTAATCAAAAACTCCTTTTCCAGAATAGCCACCAATTACTACAGAACAAGAAAGCACAGGCTTTTTTATGGTTTTAAGATTCCTGCTATTTGTTGTGGAAGATTTTCAACCTATTGTCAGATGGCCTGGGAAACTCAATAAGAACTAAATTAATGAAAGACGCTTTAATGAAAAAGAATGCCAACAATGATAACTTTTAAGACATTTTTAGCATTTACAAGAAAAAGTAATTATTCATTAAGTACGCCATTATCTCTAACAGAAGCATCATCTCTGCTTCTACACACATCAGTCGCCTATGTCTGAAGTGCACTTCTGATTTACTGCCTTGGGAGCTCACAAGCTCTTAATAGAAAGGATGATGTCACGGCTGAACTACGATGCTGCGCTCGCCTTATGTTGGCTTCAAGCACTCGGCACCACATACATATATTATTATGTATATACAGGGTGGTCATAAAGAAACTTTGCCAACATCTGCACTTCTGTCATCTGTTCCGGTTAACCGATCGAGATGAGATTGCAAATATAGTTATTCGGAGGTATGTGCTCTAGGTTCTGTGAATGGTAACACAGGGGCACTCTTACGGTTATAGTTACAGAAACTCAGAAATATCGAATGGCAACGCCAACCTGTTTTTGGTTACAAAATGTTCAGTGTATGGGAGAACCCTAAATAGCATTGAAACAGTACCAATATGTCCCAAAACTGGCATGTTATGCATACACAAAAATGAGTTCTGTAAACCAGGCAACAAAACACGATCTGGGTGCACGCAGAAAATTTGCTTATGACAGTGACAACACATGTTGGACAAAAGAGTAGCTTTATTTAAATTAAAGATTTTCCACATGGGTGCCATCACAGATGATTTTCCACATGGGCAGGTATGCGTTGCATTGGGAGTCAGTGGACAATACCGCTGAACGCAACATGGCATAAGGAATGTTTGCAATCTCATGCGGAATAGAATCCGTTAAATCTGTCAAAGTTTGTGGATTGCACAGGTAAACTCTGGATTTAAGATATCCTCAGGCCAGAAATTCACAGGTGTCAGATCGGGGGATCGCTGAGGCGACGGAAAACGATAATTGTGTGAGATGATGCGCTCATCAAAATGCTGTTCCAGGACCCTTTAACAAACGTCGCTATATGTGGAGGTGCACCATCTTGCATCCAAACGATGTCATTGAGTGCATTCCGCCTACGCAATTCCGGTAGCAGCATTCATCCCATTTTGATCATGCAGTTTTATCAATTCACCACGAACTTTCCCAGGACGTGTAATTTCGTCGCCATGTGCGAGTTCTCAAATGATAACTTCGGCTACCCGCCTGGCATTTTATCGGTTTCTTACGCTGAATATCTGGCGATCGCTCTGTGATTGGCATCTTGCCTCTGTTGTATGCAAATTTTTTGCGTGCTCCCAGATCGTGTTTCGTTAGCCGGTTTTCAGAAGTCTTTTGTGTATGCATAACACATCAGTTTTTGGACATATCGGTACCGTTCCAACACTATTTAGGGTTTTCGTATGCGCTGAACATTTTACGACTGGAAAAAGTTGGCGTTGCCATTCGATATTTTCGAGTTTCTGTAGCTATAACCGTAATCGTGAGCCAGTGTTGCCATTTACAGACTCTCGACCGCATACCTTCGAATAACTATACTTGCAATCTCATTTCAATCAGTTAACCGAAACAGACACTAGAAGCGCACATGTTGGCAAAGTTTCTTTATGACCACCCTGTATATAAAGATGAAGATAAGATGATATATATAACTATATGAAGATGATTATATGTTATTTTAAAAATTAATAGTATAAAATTTCATAAAAGTGTGACTCGAGTTGTTTGCCTGTTGTGTAAAGGACAATTTAGATTTCTCTTTTAGCTCATATAGCACAAGTTGTATTGCATTATGAATAGATAGACCAATTCCGTCAAAATAAAAGTAATAAAAAGAAAAATATTGCAAAAAGGGTGTAAAATGTACCCTTGATACTAACATTGGTGATTTTATTGTTCTACAAATTTTAAGTCAGTTTTTCCCCCAATTCTGTGATGATAATGAATTGATTTGTAGCCTTGCAGCGTATATTGGGTAATCAAATAGAGAAATAAGTGGAATTCATTCTCCTGATTATAATATTGAGAACTAAACAGTCAAACTAACTTAAAATTCAATGCAGTGTAATTTTCTTGAATAACTTTTAACAGTAAGAAATTAAACTGTTAAAAAACATTGTTTTCATTAACAGTCAGAGTAAAGTAAGTCCACAAAACAGAACGGGAAATTCACTGACTAGTATTAACAGTTAAAATAAAGTGAAAATCAATGAATTAAAAAAAGAAATTTCAACACACAAAAAATAACTGCAAAAGTGCTTACAGTCTCAGTGTGTGTAGTTATGCATAAACCAATTTTATAGTAAAAGCTCAAATCAACTGAGGATTAATAAAAAAGGAAATCTGTATTTAAACAACAGAAAATTAGTAATGTAGTTAAAAAATTTTCATCGAAACTAAGATATATAATTAAAATGACTAAGGATTAATTACGGTCTTTAACTTACAGAACCAGTTGAGAGTGAATTTGTGATGATGCCAGAGGTCATGTGAACATATGTAACGGTGCTGTCCGAAAATCACATTGTCTCTGATATCATGTGCCACACATTTTTTGATTTTTCTGATACATTGGTTGAAAAATTTCTGGCAACACTGGTTTTAAGTGTTTGACCATGAGGAATGCCAAAACTAACAAGGAAACGTTAGGAACTCATCGTAAAAAGCATGAGTGCTAACTTTTAGCTCTGTAGCCCATCAGTAAGCACATTTTAAAATATATTTAAATGAACTTTTCTGACGCTCCTAACAATAATTTAAAGTTTACGGATTAAAAAAAAAAGTTGTCTTTTATTATGAATACTGTATGGCTGATTATTTCTTTTCATTTTACCATCATAGTTTGTATTTGAATCAGAGTTTTGTTGATGTAATAAATGGGCAAATAAAAAGAAATTGACCAATTTGCTTTGTTACCTACACTTACAACTATTTTATGCAGGTGCACTCATATTTTTATTGCATAGTTTCCTGCAATTCAAAGAAGGGGTGTTCAGGTGGATTTTGTATAATAAGCAGTCCAGCTGAATTGATGACATCAATTTGTTTTCAGAGGTCTTTTGTTTCATTTGGTTTGAATTGTTTACAATGTTTTTTCAACACAAAACATTATTCTTAGAAATAAGCTATTAAGGTATATTCATTTTTTTAGAAATTAACCACATGGATGTAATATGCATTAGAAACACCATGCCACAAATATCAATGAATTTTTATATCTCTTCTTTGTTCCTGCCCCAGCCAGTATGGTGGTTAGTGACTCTGAATGCCATATCGAAGGGTCTGGGTTCAAATTCTGGAGAAGACATGGATGTTTGAAAGTGTATAGTGTCTGTCGGCAAAGTGACACTAAAAATACATGACCCTTTCGAGAGGTTGGTGTTGCAGAAAGAGGGTTGGGAGACCCTTGGGTTGCCACTAAGATTTCTTCAAAATTGGGACAAACTCCACAGTTACTTTAGCAGGTATTGTACTGTAATACTTGTACGTCCAATGATAAAGTTTCTGTGTCCTGCCCACGTCTACCTCTATCTGTTTCCCTTTATTTGAACTCTTAATTCTTCGTGGCAGTGAAATCTCCCATGAAGTTCATCTGAAATGTTTTCTAGGAACTATTGCATACTGGTTGTGTTGGTTTGGCAGTTGTCCAGAGTTTTACTACATAAAAGTTAACTTGTGTAGCATTGGAAGAATAAAAATGGATGCCTGAAAATGGAATGTGCTATATATCAGTTTCTTACTCCATTTTCCCTATAAAGTTTGTCAATTATTATTTCGATGTGTTATTTATTTTTTATTTTTTGTTTTGGAATAAAAGGAAGATTTGTGGGTGGTGAGCAATGTAATGGTACTTTAACTGCATCAGTTGATATCAATCATGCATGTGGTCTTGATATTTCTGAATACTTTTTTGACATAGCAGGATAGGCATTCTATCTTTTTAGAGGTTTTTGTTTATTGCTCTAGATTTTTTTCTAGCATTAAGATGGACAATTTTCATACTTTCGTGAAATTTTTTTACACCTAAACAGGAAAATAAAAACAGTATTTTACAGAACAGTGTACACAAATGTTGAATGAGTTTTTTTTGTCACACTCATGACAGTGATATTTTTGCAGAACTGAAAAGTAATAGTTGTAGAGATTCTAATATGGACATGTTTGTTATTTATTTGAGGTAAGTCCAAAATTAGACATGCTAGTTTTTCTTGAAAGATTTTTTTATAATTTTTATTATTTATTAATGTGTTAAATAAAATGTGTGACTGGATATTTGCTTGAGGTATGCCAAAAATTATATTACTCTAGAACTGGTTATTTTATAAAATTTTTAAAGAAAATATAATGATAAAGATTTAAAATTTATTCTGAAAACTACTTGAGTGCTTCTGTCATAATGCATTGAGTCTTAATCTCGTATCCATATTTAGTTTGCTATTTGGATTAAGTTAGTTGGAAACTTTTTTTTGTTTTTCAGACAGTACCATTTTCTTCCTGCATGCACTTAAGATTTATCTGATTTCTGAGCAAATATAAACGAACAATAAGTAATTAATTCAAATGACACAAATGTGATATTTTACCTTTGAGTGTTGGTTACAAAATCTGCTTTTTAACCCCTTCGCGCCGATTGTCACGTCTACGTGCCAGCAACGAACACACTCACTTCCCGGCCGACACGCAGGCGTGCCAGAGCGTTTTCCCGTTTAGTCCCGACTGTCACGTATTTGTGCCAGTGTCCTGGAACGTTTTAAAAACTATAATTTCTGCCACAAGATGGCACTGTATGTCCATATGGTTTCAGATACATGTACATTAGACCTACTCGAAATGAGAGAAGCATGACTCACATACACGTGTTTTTGATTATATAAACAAAAGGGGAAATAAATGTTTCCAAATCGCGTGCTTTATGACGTCTCTTTAAATTCGCACTTGGTAGTTGTTTATTGTAAGTAGAGAAGTTTTATTTTCGCTAAAGCGTTGGGTATTTCGCTTTGCAGTTCAGTTTTTAGAAAATAATTAGATCTTGTTAGACGTAAATTCCTTCTGTTTTTACCGTTGCAATGTCGAAGCGTTGAAAATATTTAACAGAGCATGAAATAGCAGAAATGATGCAAAATATTTCAGATATTGACTCTGAAACAGATTCTGATAGTAGTGATAGTGATACTATGATATATTCTGATCATAAAGAATCTGGCGAATCTAATGATGATGAGGACATTTCGGACATATGTATGCCGAGTACGTCGAAAGCAAGTACTCCTCCATGGTCATCCACAATAGAAAATTTTTCGGAATTACCGCTCCGTCATTATTCAGTACCCATCTTTCAGAAAAACTCTTAAATGGTATAAGAAGCTTTTCTTCAATATCATGGATATGGCTGTATTTAATGCCAATACTCTTTTCAACAAAAAAAGTAAAAAAAATCATCCTCTCCTGAATTATCGGCTTAATTTAGTTAATCAAATTATTTATCGGTATTCCTCTAAAAGCACCAATGTTAATATCACACCAAGATCAGCAGAATCATTAAATCCGCTCAGATTAACTGAAAGACATTTTCCAAAACTTTGTTCAGAAGAGACTGATAAGAAAACGAGACGACGATGCTTCGTTTGTTCACATTCCCGGAAAAATCCTCCAAAACGGCAAATGAGTTATTACGAGTGCAAGGAATGTAACGTAGGACTGTGTGTAGATCCCTGTTTTCAAATTTTTCATACGAAAAGAGAATTTTAAGTAATATATTTAGTTTTCGGATGTATAATGTTAAAAGTCATAAAATGGTGAGTAATGAAAAAAAAATGTGTAAAATATGCATTTAAACAAGAAATAAGGTAATTAAAGTATATATAAAAATATCTATAAAGCCGTTTAAATACTCTATAGAGAATTATTAAACAATGCGTTGATACTTCAGAAATTTCATGGATTTAGGCTTAATAGCAAAAAAGCCCCAGGCCCTGGATGGACGCTCTCATAAGACACTGCCGGCCTCCGCGATAAGCGCGAGTTTGTGCTACCCGGCGCGAAGGGGTTAAGTATGGAACAAAATATCTATTAAATTTTTTTTCATCATCTGTTCTGGGTCTTGCAGTTGACTTAGTATATAAAGGTGAAATTTATAATTATTGTCAGAACTGAAATGCGAAAGATATTGGGGGTGAATTTTCATCTCATCCACTGAGATTGTACGTGAAGCAAGAAAGTAAAATATTAAGTACTTAAGACATGAAAGTTGTTCATGTTTTTTACGGACAAATTAAAGTACTTATTTAAGAAAACAGATTTAAAATAACTTGCTGGAAAAATTTTACTTCTTTCTGAAGATCTAAGGTAATAGAATATATTAAAAAATTTTTCAATCCTTTGTTCTAAAGTAATTAATCTGAAAGAATATCTTTAAAAAAAATAGAAATTTGCAAAAAAATATTAAGACCTAAACTTTCAAATTTATTGAAAATCGAAGAAAAATAAGCAAATACGCATAATAAAGCTGTAATTTAAAAAAACTGAAATTATAATATTAAAATAAGGCTGAGATACGCGGGCCAACTTGTTAGTTGTTGCAGTCGTCTTTTTAGATTAATTACTTGCAAACTATCAGATTCCCAAAATTTAATAAAATGGAGTTCTTGGGTTACTCATTGATGGGAAAGGAATAAAGTATGAAACATTACATCATAATAATCATTAAAAAAAATATTGTCTTGACATCCATCTGCAATTGGTCAAAAATTGTTTTCGAATTAACCTGTTGGATATACTTAAAGCTGAATTCTTGTGTACAAAGCTGTGCTCAAGCTTAGATAGACCTTTTTTAAAACATTTGCGAAGCGTACGTCAACCACTGAACTGCTATATTGGGATGGTGTTCTAACGGGAAGCATTGTCTTGTGGGGACATGCAATTCGCACTAAGTATGACATTGGAAAGACTTGCATAAATTAAATTTTTCATCTAATTGTTCCAATTTTTGGTGCATTATGATAGAAGCACTCAAGTAGTTTTCAAAATAAATTTTAAATCTTTATCATTATGTTTTCTTTACAAAATTTTACAAAATAATCAGTTCTAGAGTAATATAATTTTTGATATACCTCAAGCAAATATCGTCACACATTTTATTTAATGCATTAATAAATAATGAAAATTATAAAAAATCTTTCAGGAAAAACTAGCATGTTTAATTTTGGACTTACCTCAAATATATATATATAAGCAAACAAATATGTCCGTATTAGAATCTCTACAACTATTACTTTTCAGTTCTGCAAAAATATCATAAGTGTGAAAAAAAAATCATTCAACATTTGTGTATACTGTTCTGTAAAATGCTGTTTTTATTTTCCTGTTTAGGTGTAAAAAAATTTCACAAAAGTTTAAAAAATGTCCATCTTAATGCTAGAAAAAAAATCTAGAGCGATGAACAAAACCTCTAAAAAGATAGAATGTCTATCCTGCTATGTGAAAAAAGTATTCAGAAATATCAAGACCACATGCATGATTCATATCAATTGATGCAGTTGAAGCACCATTACATTGCTCACCACCCACAAATCTTCCTTTTATTCCAAAACAAAAAATCGAAAATAAATAACACATAGAAATAATATTTAGGTAAATTTCACTGTAAAGACGTTAGGCTATAGCTAGTGGCAACACAAAATACTAATTAAATGTTCTGTCGTCATATGTGGTGCACCTAGCCAGAGAATAAATTAAATGGTGATTTATATATGACACATCTGACCGTGAGATATCGCTTGCTGCTGATGCACATATGCACCTGTTGTGAACAAGTTGCAGTTCAGAATTTGAAAGTAAAGGATCGCTTGGAAGGATAAGTACTGTGCAAACAATCACAATTATTGTAACATTATTGTAAATTTTCCACAGTCTGTATGCCTTTGGAGGGATTTTTAAAGGATGATTTTACTGACAAAAGCTGACTCATATTCATTTTATACATGAAAATTTATGTAGCTAACTCATTTGTCAGGAAGTGAACATAAAATAAGCTATTAGAATAGTGTTGCAGTGTTCAATTGTTTTATCTATTCGTTACCGGAAGTGTAGATCTTAATTCCTTTATTGCTAAAAGCAATTTTCAAATGGCTAAATATGTCTATGATCTCTAGATCTAAGTTGCAAATTTTGTTTTCCATATGGAGAGAAAGAGTTCTTTTGCTAATCTGATGTAAAAATGAAAAACTTAAAAAGAGTATATAGAACTCCAATAATCTATAGCCGTGTAATCCACAAGTGCCTGTAATCTGCATTCAGTTTTGAATTCTGAATTAAACGCAGAAAATATTTATTTCAAGAAAATTTGGTAGGTGCAGTTTAACAGCATTTTTTTCATGCCTATGAAAATGAGCATTGTAAAAAAAAATTGCTGTATTTGTAATATATTTTGATCAATAAATCAAACTAATTTTATAAATGCAATTATTTAGCACTTCCTGGACCATATCGGTGTGTACTGCCTTTTTTATAATAAATGAAGAAGATCATGAATCTCACTTTTTTTTACTTCCTTTACTTTGATTTTAATCACGAAGACGTATTTCAACAAAAATATCCATTTTGACTGCTACTGAATGCAATTAAACGATGTTTTGGTGATATCTGTAGTACATATGTAGGTATGTATGTATGTATCTTGCAGAACTAAAAAAGGAATAGCCTCAGAGCATTGAAATTTTGTGTATATACTGTTTTAACATGTAGATGTGCACCTCCCTTTTTTGGTTGCAATCGGCCACAAAAAAAGTATATGGATATATATATAGCCACTCTGTTACTCAGCTCTCTCAGGTTTTTTATTCTTATATGTTGGTAAATTGTGCATCTTTTGCTTTAAAAATTATTGAATTTTGTTGTTCTTATCTTCCGGTTAAGATTTTTATTCCTTTAGTAACTTCCATGTTATAATTGTAGAATTGTCAACAATTTAAAAGTTGTGTAAGTGTGGCCAAACCTAATTTTTTTGCCATAGCAGCCATATTTGTTTACATTTGAAACGTAGCAGAAAAGTGGAGTTTTTGCTAATCTAGAGAAAGTAAGTTTTGCAACAACAAAGATAACATCTTCTTTTATTATTGTGAATTAAATCATGCTTAATCCATTCTCGAATTATCATTTAAGTTATTAAATTATCCCATTTATTGACTCAGCATAGCATCTACAAAAAATTAAGTCAGTTTCTATGGCTTCAAGTGTCTTTTTGCTGAGTGGGACAAAAAGGAAACCGAAAAATCTTTCTTTTTGCCTGCTGGCCGAATTGCTTGTTTTTATGCAGAAACTCTTAATTTTAATTGAATTTTTTTAATTATTTAAACTGTATTTGGTGTTTTATGTTTCTCTATATCTTTCAATTTTTAATGAAGATATTTTGAGTTTTTATGTATTTTTGTTTTGCCGCGAAGTGAGAACTGAATCAATTGAATGAGAAATCTGTCTTTAACGAAATTCAAGGAAATAAGTGTTTCATATTAGCAGCAAATATTGTCGCCAGTCTGACTCGGACAGAGGAGAGTGTTTACGAGTAGTGCATGTGCATTAGGTAAGCGGTGCTGAATCGTCTGTGAAAAACTGTTTCTTTTTTATTTGTTTAATTTCTTTTATACATCGTTTTAGATTTATTATAGTATTTGAATAGAACGTGGCAACAGTTAGATAATTCTTTGGATAATATCATTTTTATGCATTCTGAGTTATAAAATGAATGAAATGTAATGCTGTGAAGTTAACCTAGTGCCATAGTGTCGCTATGGTAAATAAATATAATGAATTTTAAAGATTTCATTTATTCTATTTTGGTTTATGCGCTGTCGAAGTACAATTCAGTAAGTTTAAATCAAATGCAGAAAAAAATACATATAATTTAATATTCCGTTCAAGGAAGTCGTGGAGTGCTTTAGGGTGCATATTTTACTGTTTTGTAAAATTTAATTTAAAATTTTGTGGCATATCTCATGTATTTGTTTATGCACAGCATTTCAAACATCGAAACATGTTCCAGACTTAAATGTACTTTTTGATCTGATTTGTTTATGTTGGTGGCAAACAGGAACAAATTCTTGAAAATATTACTAAGTCTTAAGCACTAAAAGTAGAAAATATACAAAGAAAAGAGAGATTTTTGTTTTTGATAAATCAAATGTTTTAATTTTATGAGTTTTGTATTGCTTATCCTGTTATGCAAGCATATTGATAGAATTAGCCTAGAACTTCAGTTAGGGGAAATCAATACAATTGAAAGCTTTTTAATTTTGTTTATTTTTGCTTTTATTTAGAAATAAAAATTTACTTTGAAACATTTTTCTTCAAACTTCTGCAATGCTGTCTGATGAGGTTTTACAAAACACTTAAGTTTCTCAAAAACATGCATTTTTCTCTTATATTGACTTATCTTCTTTGCATGTATTTAAGGAATGTAATAAATTTTACATTCAATAAATCTTGATTCTTAAGGTATGAGTATGGTTCAGTTAGATGTTTGTGTGCAGAAAACCGCATTTAATGTAAAAATTGGAAACGTGTAAATAAAATTCATTAAGTCATGGATTTAATATGCACAAATCACGCTCTCAAAATGTGCATATTATTGGATTTGTATGCTGTATTAGAGTACATGATGGCAGAATAATGTATACTGCAAAGTCCGAAATCCAGACTCGTCGGGACTTCTTCGATTCTGGATTTGGGATTTTTCCAGATATTAGATCATCAGTTTAAATCTAGTAAGATGGCATGTTGAAATTGTAAAATTAAAAATATGAAATCGTGATGTATGTAATAATGAAGCATTTGTAATCTAAAGGCTCTCAAAATTTCAAAAAAAAAAAAAGCTTAGTATTTTTAAACAATTTTACTAAACATTTCTTGCTTTAGTAAAAAGCTTACTTTTATTAAGCAGCTTGAATGTAAAATGTTTAAATTTTTTCCTTATTTGTACTAATACTTTCTCTTCAATTCTATAGACATATATAATTTCTTGTTCAGTTAAAGTTCTAGTGTTCAAGTCCTGTAGTTGTTGTGTCGAGAATTCCTACAAACTTGTCAATTGAAATTTTATCGTATTCAATAACCGCTCTGTCTTCTCTACCAGTAACGATATTTTCTGGATCTAGAACCATACTACAGATTTTGCCATCCATTAATTGATTGATAATTGGCACATTGTCATTAGAATGAAAAACTTCTCTGTATATAATCTTCATGTATTACTGCTTCTCCACATTTCTTTACAAAATACATTAGTTGAAAAATTTCACCTTTGGTTTGTGATATCCGAAAGCCTAAATATTCGTGGCTATCATCATCATCCTCACCATGAAATATGGTAGCTGGCCGTGAATTATGCCTAACGTCTTTTAAAGTATCTTGAGGTACATACACCCACGATCTTGTAATGCTCCACGCAGCAGATTTTATGCTAGCATATTTAAAAAATTCTTGAATTATCTTGCCATTATTCAAGAAATTTAACATGGGTTTTAAAAATGCTACTTTATATTTGCAGGACATTTTTTTATGTCGTCAGGTAAATGAACTGAATTCAGATTTTGCTGAGCCTTGGGTATGAAATAATTTTGAAACCAATCATACATTAGCGCTTGTGTCATCTGTGCTTTTATTTGCACAATATATAACAGGGAATGTTACTCCTTTAAATGCTCAAGGTCATTATTTTTTCCAATTATGAAAAGTTTACAGTTGTGTGTACCTGCAGCATTTTTGCATGCTAAAATTGTTAGTCTACGTTTAGAATCTTGGAGCCTTTTCTGTAGAGGTGCCAAGATATTTCTCAGTACATATTGCCAGAAAAGACCAGTTTCATCAGCGTTGTACATTTGTCCTGGAGGTAACATTTCAGTATTAATAAGTTCAATGAATTCAGCTGCAAAAGGTTCTGCAGCTTCAATATCAGCTGGTGATTTTCACCTGAAATTTTAAATTATATTTTAAAATACGATTTTGAAATTTGTTTAACCAATCTGTCGAATATTTGCACTCAGTTTTTAAATAAATTTTTTTCTGAAATATTTTGGCTTGAGCCATTAGCATTGGACTCATCAATGACGTGCCCTCACTGCGATGCTGTTTGACCACTCAATCATCACTTTGTCATGATTGTCACTTTTAGCATAGCGAATAATTTTTGTTTTTCATAGTGAGTGGGTTGTCGGAAAAATCCATGAAGTTCCTTTTTCTGTCATGTCACGTACAGTTGACATTCCAATGGCATACTCCTCGCATAATTTTGAGATGGATATACCTATACCCATTTTTTGCAGCAATTCCACTTTTTATTTAACGGACAACGAAATATGCTTTTACTTTGTAGGTCCTGTTGCAGCTTCAGAATTAAAAACTCTTTTCAGCATAATCGAAAGTTCAAATTTTAGTTTTCATAAAATTGCTGTCATTTTAACAGCCTGCAAAAAATAATACTCTGAATCAAGGCAGAACAGCACAATCTGCTATACGGTACAAAGTCTGAGATCCGGACGTCCAATATCCGGAATGATCTAAAATCTGGACCTCAAAACCACCAAAAACTTTTTTTTCGTATCCTTTATGCATGTGCATTTGATTCCCCCCCATAATAAAACATATGGAGAGTCCCAATTCTTAATTTCGATTCGGCACTAGATAAATATCTTATTATTGAAGCAATAATTTAGCATAATGTGGTCAAATAATTTGGCTCCGTATCCGATATCTGCTTGGCATACATCTCGAGCCAAAGTATTCTACATACAAACTACACTAATTTTACACCTACTAATATTTTATGTCCCTGATGCGAACCTGGCGAATCATTATTTATTAATTTTTTTATGCTTTCATCACCGCATGTTTATCAACACATGACAACTTGAGTAATGACTCATGCAGCGATGACCAAACACTTTTTTTATATTAGTAATTTAATAAAAAAGTGTAACCTTTTATGTTGACATTATTACACTTGCCAATGATGTACAGATTTAAGTTTAACAAACACCTTTTTCTATATGCTAAAAATAGATTTGTTAATGTTACTCTTAGGCCAAAAGATTTCGTTTAGTGATATTTGAATTAAGAATAACTTGTTTTGCACATAAAGCCAGAACTCGTATGGCCGCACTGGGAAGAATTTAGAAAAGCACCAAGCAGCAAAATTAAGTGATGAAAATTTTTTTATTATTATTTACGGAAAGCACTGGGATCCAAAATTTAGGGGCGGCAAAAATTTAGAACTTAGGGAGGCACTTTGTAGCAGGACCTGCAGAGACTGCATCATGTGGTAAGATATCTAGCGCTGGCCCTCAATAAGCCTTAAGTATATGTGGGAATTTATTTAATCAGGACTCGGATAAGCATGTGCAAGAAATAGATGCAAGAATAATAAATAAAAAATGCAATTCAGGCTTAATTGTCTCAGTGCACGATAGAAGCAAGATGAAGTTTAGCGGAACAATTTGTCTTTCTTTGATAATGTCATGAAACATAGCCAATAATGTACAATGGATGTTATGAAGCTATGCTAAAATGATACTTTACTAATTCCCAAGGAATTTCAGTCAATATAGCAGTGTGCACTGTTCCTTAACTTTCTGGTTTGATCCAGGTTATTATTTTTAAGTTAAAATTTTAATGAAAAATAATGCATCCATGTGATTCTTCTTTCCTCCAAGTCCTTCAGCCTATGGATATCGGAACTGTGCGCGCTGAAGTGCATATATAAAGTCGTATTTTTAAAATCCATGTTAAATTCCTTGAATATTGGCAATGTGTTTCAAGAATTTAAAAATATTTTAGCATAAAATCTGCTGTATGGAGCATCGCAGGATCATGGGAAGATGTTCCTCCAGATACTTTCAAAAATGCTTGGCATAATTGATGGCCAGCTACCATATTTCATGGCAAGGATGATGAAGATGATAACTGCGAATTTGAAGGCTTTCAGATATCGCAAACCATAGGTGAAATTTTCAAGTTAATGGATTTTGTAAAGAAATATGAAGAAGCAGTAATAAATGAAGATGATTTAACAAAATTTTTCATTGCGATCAGAATGCTCCAATCATTAATTAACAGACAGCGAAATCTCTAGTATGGTTCTAGATCCATAAAATACCGCTACCAATAGTGAAGAAGGTGACAGGTTATTGAAAACAGAAAAATTTCGATTGACAATGTAGTCGGAATTCTTGACACAGCAGTTACAGGACTTAAACAATGGAACTTGTACCTTAATAAGAAGTTAAGTCTGTCCACAGAATTCAAGAGAAAATATTCGCATAAAAAAGGGACTGAAACAACCTACATTGAACGAAATGTTTATTAAAGCAAACAAACAAATATTAAGTTTTTTTTTTTTTTGTAAATTTTGTTACCCTTTAGATCATAAATGCCATCTTACTAGTTTTAAACTGATGATCTAATATCCAGAATAATCCCAAATGTGGAATCGCCAAAGTTCAGACAAGTCGAGATCTCGGACTTTGTACTATATTAACTGAAATTCTTTGGAATCGGTAAAGGATACTTTCACCTAACTTAACAGCATCTGCTATACATTATTGGCTATGTATCATGAGATTGTCGATGAAACACAAGTTGTTCCATTAAATTTTGTCTTGCTTCTATCACGCTGAGACAGTTAAGCCTGAATTGTGTTAATTTAGTTATTTATTATACTTGTGTCTATCGCTTGCATTAACTGAGTCATGAATAAATAAAAGCTACCAAGCACCTCTCTAAGTTCTAAAGTTTTGCCGCTCCTTTATCATCCTCCAAAAATTTTATCTTCCCTAAATCCTGCCAGCCAGTGCGGCCATACAAACTCTGGCACCGGTTCTGGGTTTATATGAATAAAAATTAGATATTCTTAACAGTGGTGTAGCTAGGGTAGGGCAAGGGGGTACATCTATCCTCAGGCACAGCATCAAGGGGGTGCCGAATTGATGTTAAGGAATTTTAGATTGAAATGTTTTCCAATCTTGGCATACAGGGGTGCAAAATTTTCAGTTGCCTCCGGGCACTGAAAACCCCAGCTACGTCTCTGAGTCTTAATTCAAATAGCACTAAATGTAATCTTTTGGCCTATGAGTATCATTAACAAAGTCTGTTTTTACAGTGGTGTGCAAAACTTAAGCAACAATGTAAAAATTTAGCAGATAGCTATGAAATTGCAGAAAAGGAGGTCTGGAGATCAGTACAATGAACACGTAAGTCAGTAGAAACGTCATACGTATGCAAATATCAGGAACGAAACGTCAGAGGCGACGTGAGCATACACAAAACGCGTGATGTCGGTGCGCAGTTCAACAGTAGAATAAAAGGAAGGACGGAGATGCAATTCAACATATTCGCTGCAAGTGCCAGTGAGTCAGTTCGTGAAATATGGCTAGAAGAAATCACCTGGACGACTTCACATGTGGAAGAATGATCAGAAAGCTGGAGGAGGGATGTATTGTCACCAGTGTAGTTGCAGAGTTCAGAATCAACAAAAGTTTCATTTTGCGCACTTGGAAAGCATTCCAAACCACAGGTACAGCTGTTAGAAAGGTTGGTGGTGGTCGCCCGAGGATGACATCTGCAGGAGATGACCAATATATCATCCTGCAGGCGAAAAGAGGCCGACAGTAGTTAGCAAGCGCCATTGCTCAGCAACAGTGCGACAAGTGGTCGTGGTTTACTGAGGCCAGACGCCTTCACAAAGGGGGTCTATTCGCCTGCCGTCCTGAACGCTGCCTCCCGTTGAAAGTTGGCCACCGACACCACCGTTTACGGTGGTGCAGAAAGCACAAAAACCGGACAACTGATCAATGGAGTCGTGTCCTCTTTACGGATGAGAGTCGGTTCAGTACCAGAAGCAATTCTCAACGCATTTTTATTTGGAGAGAGGTCGGGACCCGGTTTTATCCCAGTAGCATCAAGGAAAGACACCGTAACGGTGGTCCTGGAGTTCTTGTCTGGGGAGGCATTATGCTGAACGGGCAAACTGAGCTCCACGTTTTCGACAGAGGGTCTGTAACCAGGGATCGCTATAGTGAGGAGGTATTCCTTTCCCATGCACGTCTGTTCTGAGGTGCCATTAGCCCAGACTTAATTTTTATGGATGACAATGCACAGCCACATCAGACTCTTGCTGTTGAGGAGCTACTGGAAAGTGAAGATATCACTCGAATTTATTGGCCAGCATACTCCCCAGATTTAAATCCCATCGAACATGTGTGGGAGCTTTGGGGAGACGCAATGCAGCATGCTTACATCCTCCGGAGAACACCCAACAACTTAAACAGATGCTGATTGAGGAATGGGCACTCCTACCGCAAGAAATGTTGCACCAGCAGTTTCTGAGTATGCGGAGACAGTGCGAAGCAACCACTGCAGTGAGGGGAAGGCACATCCCATATTAAGGAACATCTGCTTGTTGTTCTTCCTCTTGCATCGACAATCATGAGTCACGATACTATGCGTTCAATAAAGCTTGTTTTTGTTTGATTCCATACCATATGCATTGTATTCCTTTTTCAGCTCCGATGCTTTCGTCATCCTTTACGTACATAATTCCTTTACGTACATCCTTCATTTCTGCATTTCATGTCTCTCAGTTGATTTCTCGTGGAGTTATGGCAAAAAAAACCTGCTGTTGCTTAAGTTTTGCACACCAGTGTATAAGTGTTGAAATTAATATTTCATTAAATGTAAATAACCAGACCTAAATTTAAAAGTTTTCATTTAGGTTTTCACTTCGTCTCTTTCATAATTTAATTTCAAATTTTTATTAAGCACCAAAGATATTAAAAAAATCATAGCGTATAATAATAATATAATATAGCCTATAATAACACATAATAGCATATAATAACGTATCAGAACTGACAGGCCGGTTTCTATTAAGTAATGGGACGAATTATGCAATTTATTTAACTAACTTTAAACTGCACTAGGTGATTGATTAATTTAAATGAAGTTGAAATACGCGAGGTCCACCGAAATCAGAGTAACACTGACTTCATGGAGAGGGTTTGTAAAGACATTAGGTATTTTTGATACAGGAGTATTCAAAAAGAAGCTTCGCCTTCGCCGGGACTCGAACCACGGAGCTCTGGAATACGCGCCCGGCGTGTTGACCACTGCACCACGAAGGCATGCGAAGAAATACCTTACATATTTCCCCTTTAGAATTAGAATTTATTTGGAAGCAGGAGAGATGAAAAATGAGCAACGCCCTCGCCGGAACTCGAACTACGGACCTCTCGAATACACGCCCAGCGTGCTGACTACTACACCACGAAGGCACGCGAAGAAGGAGAAAGAAATACTTTATAGGCTTTCTGGCGAAACCTAACTCGTATTACGAATGCTTACTGGCAGATCCATGGAAGTACCCATGCAATATGATTCTTCGCTAGGATCGCAATCTGGGTGGAGGACCACAAGCGCCTAGCGATGGATTCTTTATGTGTAAAGGGAATATAAGCCGATTTTCCAAAAAGTCTTAACACAAAAACAGTCCTTCCCTTCAGGAAATAAACTTCTAGTATTCTATACGAGCGTAAGTTGAACTTCCCTTTGTTCAGAGGTTTTATTCAGCCAGCCATTGATAAGTTGGATCCATGGAAGATCCATGGAAGTACCCATGCAATATGATTCTTCGCTAGGATCGCAGTCTGGGTGGAGGACCACAAGCGCCTAGCGATGGATTCTTTATGTGTAAAGGGAATATAAGCCGATAGTATATGGACAGAAATTTTTGTTAATTTTTTCGTTGTCAACATTTAACTTAAATTTGTAAGCATCGCCAAGCATAATGTCAACATAAAAATTTTCCGCACTCTTTGTTATTCAATTCCTAACATAAAAAAAATTGTTTAGGCATCGCTGCATGAGTCATTAACTCAAGTTGTCGTGTTCATAAATGTATGGTGATTAAAGCAAAGTTCAATAAATATTGAGTTGTCAAGCTGGCATCAGGGATCTAATATATTAGTAGGATTTTATGTAGGATATTATGTAGAATGTTTCGGTTTGAGATATATGCCAAGCAGATACGAAACTACAGAGCCAAATTATTATTGATCATACAAATTTATGCTAAATTGATTGTTTCTTCTTTGTTATTTAGTGCTGAAGTGAAATCAAGAATCGAGATTCTCCACATGTTTTATTATGGAAAACAAAATCAAATGCACATGTGTAAAGCATAAAAAAAATTTGGTTGCTGTCTTAACATTCTTTTAACTGCTGCTTGTGTACATGATAGTTTCTCAATATTGTTTGATTTGTTGGCACTTTTTGGAGTAATGTTTGGCTCCTTTGGAGCTTGTTCAACAGCCTTACTCACAACAATAATACCTTAGTAGTTCTTTAATATCTAGTCTTTAACTCAAAATACGTAAAAAAGATAAGTAGTTATTGCACTTGTACTGCATCAAGTTAGTAATTTAAACTCAGTCATACATAACGGAATGATAATGATTAAAAACTCTAAGCATCCTTTTTAATGAATGTGCCCAAACATTGCAAATACTAACTTTTGATCTTTCTCACCTTTTTTTAAAATTTAGATTTTTATTTTATGACCACTGTTCCCTTTAAATAAATAAAAATTAAAAAGAAGCTACATGCAACTTGGACCGTAATATATGAGGGGTTGATTGTCATGGTCTTATGAAGTTGTGTGGTTATAATATTTGTGTATTCAAATGGCTTTTTAAATATTTGTTTAAAAAAGGTTTAAACAACCACAATTCGCAACCATATTTTTTTGTCCCCTTGCTTTTGGATGCCCATTTAATACCTATTGGAGCTATTATTACTTTCCTAAATCCCTTCATGGCATAATTTCTCATACTAAGTCTATGAAGTATGCATTCAGATTGCTTGCAAGGATAAAATGATCCTAGTTCATTATAATTTGTTACATTATAAATGAAGAAAATTTGAAAGTTTTTTGATTTCACTCTATTACATAAATAGGAACATAAAATGAGGTAGTGTGAATTCATAAGTTTGGCTTATGAAAGTAATTTAAATGTTTTCATTGTGTAAGACTTATATGTTTAAGAATTATTTTTTTTGTATTATTTATCTTATGAAATGAAGTTCAAATAAATGCTTTTTAAAATTAAAATCTGAGTATTTAAGGCCTTTGCAACAATAAAAATAGTTACTGCAGTTACTCGTTTAAGTCATAAGACCCATTTCAAATTATGTGTCTAAATTTCAAATGGTTTGACTAGTGTGAACTACATATATATGACTACTGTGTAGTCTGGATATTTTAGACTCTTTTTAGCACTGAAAACAGTGCTTATATTGTTACTTTATGATATTGAAATTCTTCAGAATAGTATATTTATTGTTTAAAATGTTTCTTAATAAGAATTTATGCATTTACATGATATTTCTGATTTCATGTGTTAGAAAATTAATTGCTTGCCTATTTTATTCATGAAGGTGTATTCCTAATGTGGGTAATAATAGCCTTTGAATGTAAGTAGAATTAGTGTAAAAATGTTTATGTTTCTGCAAAATCTGAATATTTAAGTCCTTTATAGCATTTGATACTGGAGTTATTCATTTAAATTAATAAGGTTCTTTCAAATTGGATGTATCATATTCAAATGCGCAATTTATATGAATTTAATCACAAATTTAATTTTGATGGAGTGTGAGTGTATTGTGATTTTTGTTCTGTTGAAGATAATGTTTTGGAAATTTGTTAAGGGCATAAGGACTTTTTAAATAGTGTGTTTATTGCTAAAATTTTGTTTATGTGAATTTGTTCTTGCACATAATATTTCTGGAAATGCAATCAGAAAACTTACACCCCGCTTATTTGTGATTATGGTTGTATATTTTTGATATAGATCATAATAGCCTTTGGATGTAAATGGTTATTATAAAACATGTTTTTGATTCTGGTAAAATTTAAAAGTTTTTATAGCATTTAAAACACTGCTGCATTTATTCATTTAAATCAGTAAGGTTCTTTTAAAATGTATGTGCCATGTTCAATTATATGATTTATGTGAATGTAATCCACAAGTTTTATTCTGATGTAATCTGTATATTTCTTGGTTTTTGCAGTTTTGAAGAAAGTGTTTTGGATATTAATACTCCTTCAAATGGTGTATTTTTATAAGTTCTATTTTTTGACTTTATTAATGCATGTTTTTTCTTAAAATGAAATCAGTAAACTTGTTTATTATTTATGAAAATATATTTCTAACCTAGATAATTATGTGGTATGAATGTATGTCAAGCTAATTAAAAAGTATTTTGTGCTTGTCATGAAAGTTGAGTGTTTAAAGCTTTTGCCCTAATATTATTAAAAATAATGTGGTTACTCATTTAAATTATAAGAACATTTTTTAAACTCTGTGTTTAGCACCAAAATGTTCTGTTAATGTGAGTGTAATCATATTACTAATTATGATATATAATTTAATGCTCTTGGCAGCATTAAAAATAAAGTTGTGATTACATTTTTAAGACGAGATTTTTTCAAACTATGTCTCTAACATTAAAATGTTTTGTTAAATTGATTTGATTGTTTGTTTATAATCATGCAAATATATGACTATGACAATAATAGTATGCTGTAACTGAAAATGAAGGGACAAATATTTCATACGTAGTATAAAAATCCATGTGTTTGAAAACTGGAAGATAATTTTGCTTTTTTAGCCTTTCTGTGATTCATTATGTGCTTTCCTTTGTATCATTTTATTGAAACTGTTTCTCTGTTCTTATATTTTCTTATTTTTAAACTCTTAGAATGTTATATAAAATTTTCCTGAAAGATAATTGATTCTTTGATGAAAATAAAAATTTATGCTTTTGATTTGTGATTTGTTAATTTGTGTAATTTTCCTTGCTTTGTGAAATAAATAATATTTCTCTACATGGTTTGAAAAAATAACTAAGAAAACTTGTTACATGTAGTTTAAAATTAATTTTTCAAATATTTAATGCTTCAGAAATATGAATTTATGGGTGTAAAAGCATAAGAAGTGCATGGTACTCATTCACACTGTGTGAGACGAGAATTATTAATTCTTATGATTTAAAGTGGCATTTTAAAAAATTTCTTATTGAGGCATAAATAATTTGACCACAGAAATAAAATGATCATATATTTAGATCTATAAAGCAGTTAAAATTTGATATAAGGAAGCATATTTTATTAAGGTATGCAATGATAAAGTCCAACCATTGGGTTGGAAGATTGAATTCAGACAAAATTTATGTCCCAAGTGAACTTGATGGCCGTTTCTACTGTTTGCTGTGATCCAGTGTGCAAGTGATATTTGAATTTTCTACAGTTTGAACTTTTTGCACTGTCGTGTCGGTAAGGTGCAAATTATATCATTAAAATAGATAATGCATTATTTTAAACTTGACTATTAGGACTGGTATCTAGTATAACAGTGCATCTCCAGTTGTTGAGGTAATGATTAGACTTTTCGTCAGAGAAATAACATAATGAATAGAGACTTTTCTAAAAAAAATATAGCAGAGTATTTAGTCTTCAGCCAAGAAAACTTATAACAAAGGCACCTTTTATTATAAAATTTGTAGGAATATATATTTTGTCATTGTTTATCATCTTGTAAACATGGATCTTTCCCCCCTCTTTCATTTTCATTTTCATTTATGCATATTTACAAGGCAATGTTATATAGATGTTTATTACAAACTTCCAATAAGTGTGCATTTTTTGGTGTGTGGCAGTAGTCTTAGCTGACAATGCTAGCTTATAAATCCATTACAGCTGCCTCCCCAATATATATATATATATATATATATGTCAGCCAAATGGCTGAACATTTATAATGTCAGCCAAGTAGCTAAATGTTTAACTATATATATAGCTAAGTATTTAGCCATTTGGCTGAAACAACAAATCTGTGCATTTTCTCCATTTCTATTTCCTGTAATATCTGTATTTATTGTAAGTAAATATATATATTAACTTCGTTTATTATAACATACATGTAAATTTGATGTGTGTATATATGCTCTTAAATAATACCCAATTTTCCTTTAGGTTCTCGAATTTTAACCATGACTGCTGTACCAAAAGATCAAATATATAAAATGAAATATCCTTTCAAAAACAATTTTTTTTAATGCTTGAATGAAAAGTTGGATTGATTTGTTTTGCTTTCATATTATGTATATTTGCATTATAGTTGGGAAGTAAAATATAGGATTTGTCAAGATTTTGAAATTGTGTATTTTTACATATATGTAAATAAAATAAGAGAAAAAAAGCGTGAGATAAAAGACTAACAATGTAAGTTTTTAAAATATATGCTGGATGCTTTTGATGGAGGCAGTTTTTTGTAGCAGAGCATACATTTATTATAATTCTTGCCACTCCGTTCTATATTTCCTGCTGGACATGTTTTACGAAAGCAACACTCATGTCCTTCATATAGGGTGTGCTAGGATGAAGGTGTTTACAGATACTTTGTTTTTGACATGTCTCCAAAGGAAGTAACCACATGGATGAGATCGGGATTGTGCAAGCCAGCACCAGGAAATCCATTCCATGTCATCTATTTGATCCATCCATGCGGAGTATCAGGTAACTACAACTAAATATTTCAAAGAAAATACTGCAGAAGTAGGTCTTGTTGCTGCATGGTTTTGATTTTAAAGAAGTTCTTTGATCTTTTGTGTAAGTGAGATAAGTGCCATATCTTAAAAAGGTAAAGTAGTAGTTTTATGTCACTTTTTTTCCAGTGGTAAAGAGTGCTGTGTGAGCTTATTATTTCTATAGTGCACAAAAAAGCTGCAGTGAAACTGGACAGCAACAGTAAAATCTTATCCAGTATTATTTTTGCTTCATAGATGTTTGTTCTTCAAGTTGAGTTGCTTAAACGAAACACAGTCTTGTTGCTGAATGCAAGAAAGTCATATAATTATTATCTGCAGTTGCTTCTTGCATCCCGTAGTTTGTCCAGGTAGTCCATGTATATCAAACTCCAGAGAGAGATTTGACACATAGTCTCTTTCATAGCACTTTGAATACTGTTATATCATGATTGATGCCTTTAATTTGCAATCCGCACAGCTCACAATCTTTTCTAGATAACATGCAGAGACTCCATTTGTAATGTATTGAAAGTAAAATTTTAAATGTATTCTCAGAAAATTTTAAGGAATTTCATAATATTGTTAAAAACTGCATTAGATTTGGTATAATGACTAGGTAAGTAGGTAAAAAGGTACTTTTGCTGTTATAAAGCTTTGCAGTTGTCATTGGTATGTGTAAGTGAAAATTAGTTCTTGTCAGTTTTGTAACTGGTGAAAACAAGGCAGTTTTTAAAGTAGGCTTTAAGGATGAATGTATATGATTAAAGTAAAGACATCACTGAGATTTTTCATGAAAATTTTCTTCATGTAAGCAGTTTTAAAGGGCTAAAATACTGTGATCTTGTTCTCAGGCATGATATTTTTCATTTTGAGATCAATTTGAAATGGTATAGCTGCCTTCTGCCTCCTCCCAGGAGCATGGAAAAGAGACACTTTCTGTCATGGAGCAGTTGTTGTTATAACTGAGGATTTTGTTGCATTGCATATGAAATTTCAGAGCAGTTGAATGGGTAGGAAACTAGGAAAAATAAGTGTGAGTGTAAATCATTTCATTACTATATTTTTATTATAAGAAATGCGTGCAAATTCTTCTAATGGGGCAAGATATAAACAGATTTTTCTGAGATATTTCATGCTGAAATGGTGATAGATGATTTGTAACCTTGAAATTTGTAAAGGAAGGGACAATTATTTTTTGTATGAGTTATATGAATATTTACCTACACATGCATTTTTTTCAAAAAGAGAAAAATCTGAGTTTGAGGGAGACTTTTTTCGTTATAGAGAACATGCAGCAAAAGCTTATGTCTAGAAAAATGTGTCTTGTTATCTTGGTACTTCCAGGAGTAAACATACTTTCATCATTAGTTCAGCCCACCAGTGGCTGAGCGGTAAAGTTGCTGAACAGTGGTATTTTGAATCCTGGCAAATGAGCTGGCTGCATGGGCATTTTCATGGTTTTCCCCATGTTTAATGTGTATACGAGGCAGTTTCTCTTAGAAATTCCTCCACAAAGGCACTTAGGCAGATAGACCTTGAGTGCTGTGCCATAACTAAATAAACAAAACTAAATCATCACTTTATTTGACAAAGAATGTAATAGAAAGAATACCTTAAAAAATACTCAAACAACCTTTGAAAGCAAGAGCAAAGACTTGCTATGAAATACTTATTTTGAAGGAATTTGTTGCGAAAGATGAGAACAACAAATTTAACAGTGCGCAGTAAGCAGGATTGTTGTTTTTCAGCAACTTTTTATCTTTTTCTTTTCAACTGAACTTTTGTAACCTTAACTGACATTGTTATTGCTCAAATGAGTCGATGAAATTCTGAATCCCCCTTGAACTCCATAACTGTAGGAGTAAGGGAACCTTGATTCAGTAATATATTAAATGAAAACAGGCTTGTATATTAGATGTTTTAGTTATTATTTGTGGGGAACATTATGTCGAAAAGAAAAAATGATTCAGGACTGATTTCAATTTCTTTAGATTATGTTTGTAGACCTAATTGCTTCAAATAACAAAAAATTATATATGTTAAAGCAGTTTGCTATGAATGCCTTCAAGTGGGAATTGGTTGGAAAAGAGGGATGTAAGACCTTCAGATTTCTTCACCCAGGGTGCACGTGACCAAAACGGTGATGGAACATTGGCATATAGCCATTGTCTGCTTTTTTGTCTTTGTTCAGTAATCCTTTCCACTCTAATTTGCTTTAGAATCCTAAAATACTGCTTATTTCCCACTGAATTGAAACAGAAATGTAGTAAGCTGTTTGATTCAAGTAGTAAATATGAAAAAAAAATTTTCTTAAATGCCAAAATTAAATTTACTTTTTTTTTTTTTAAATATAACTGTTACTTTTTAATGGAGAATGTTCTTTACATTAAATCTAATTAAATAACAGCAACAAAACTAAGAATGATACTTTGTAAACTAAGTAAAACCTCTCCAATGCTGTGTATATAGTATTTTGATCTAATTATTTATACTTTTATAAAATGCAAATTCATTTATGAATACACTTAATGTTTGTCATTGTTATTTATCATTTCAACATTTGGGTTTGTTAAGTAGTTTTTAATCTGTTATAAAGTAAATTCTTGATAAATAGTGAATTGTCATAGAGGCTTTGCTGTAGGAACTCTTTGTTACTCTTAAGAACAATAAATATAGTATGCTTCCAGCTCACTTTCTTGCTAGGAATCAGACCAAGGAATTTTGCACGTAGGAGGAAGAAAGCTGCTCTAGTTAAAAATACACTATTTTAATCTGCTGAAATATTTAAAATTTAATATAAATTGTGTGAAGTTTTTTTTCTGTCGCTTTAAAGAGCATGAAGAATTTAACCACTAGATTATGGTTGCAAGCTGTTTATTACATAGCTTTATCACATTACTGCATATAACATTAGAGTCTGGCTATCATACACACACACACTATATTAAATCTATTAAGATTACTGAAGACTTACTTTTTGTACGTATTGTAATTTTATTGCTAGCCAGTATCTAAATTTTGATATTGTAATTTTTTCTTTTAAAATCTGTAATGTTTGTGCCATGTAATGTCAGCAGTGCTCACAAGTTTATTTAGCATGCTATAATGTAAATGTGCAGCTTTAAAATAAACTATGTAGCCAAAAGCAGTGTAGAACTAAGCTAATAAGATGAGTAGATTCTTAGCTTTTCATTCATGATAAATGTTATTTTTGCATAATTTCATAATTTTTATTGTATAATAATAATTATTATGTATGAATTGTTACATATAATTTTTTTGTAATTACATAATTTATATACTGGCTTGTTCACTTGCTGCATGTCTTGAGTGTATTGTTAACATCAATCTTGTGAAGGAATATTTCTTAACCCAACCACGTTAAAAGGTATATCCATCTGTTTTTCAATGCTTAAGTCAGCTTTGTGTGGAGGTTATGTTAATTTTGGTGTTTTTCGTTGGTATGGAGATGTTGCCTTGGATGATGCTTTGAATACATTTGTTAAAATGTTGTTATCTATTCCACAGTCAGACTTATTGGTAAGTCATGCAGTGCATTTTTATTACAGTCTTTTCATTAAAAACCTGTTAATAGTATTAAAATATAGTTATTTATTATGTTTGATGTAGCACATGTGTTACTACACTGACTGCTCCAAACTGCACTAGCACTATAGCATTTTCAGTTTAACTCTTATTACAATATGCAATTATTTTGACTGCAGATTTTTTAATAGAAGGAAATCTGGCATTTTGGTTTTTTAAATAAAATATGTTGTAATTTAGTTTATTAAATTTATTTTGGTTATTGGATTAAAATTCTAGAAAAATGCTTTAATTACTATTAGTATTTTTTTCACAGAATTACATGGCAACAGTTTGTTTTTTAGAGCATAAACCATTAACATTAATTTATACCCTACACGGAATTCTTTGCACAATTGACTGTGCCAGCATAACTAATTGCTTTATTGCTTAAATTTTTTATTAATTCAAAAGAGCAAAGAAATGGTCTTTAGCAACATTTCTTCCAGTGATCTAAAGGGGCTCATTCAACCATTATTCCTTACTTGTAAGAGCGTACGGATCAATTCGCAATTTTTGCGATCTAATTAATTCAAGACAACAAGCAGATCTTTCTTTATTTCCAAGAATCTGGTGCTAGCCATCATTTCACTGAAGAATTTTGGGTCCTAGGATTTGGACCATAAACTCAAAACAAATTCTTTCTCATTTAAGAGCAATAAAAGCATCTAGCCCAATGAGTCACAAGTTGCAGTTTAGATTTCCTGACTTCTGACATGCCTTGGTTTCAATAGATTGTGTATATGATGCAATATTTTCTCATAATTAATGGGAACACTTGCAGCACAAGGAGTTTTTTCATCATAGATAAAAAGGCTCCATGCACTGCTTGTGTTTCTGTCAATTGCTTTTCTCTTTGTAAAGTAGTTGCCTCACCTGCTTTTTGGAAAATATTTTGAAAAGGAAGTCTTCCAAGTGAATTTACTGAAATAATTTCCTTGACATCATTTGCTATTTCTTCATCTTTTCATTAATTTTCTTCATCTTCATTTTCAAAATATCTAATTTGCCTTCATTTTCTTATAGGACTATGGCTTTTTCCAAGCCTTTGTTGTCTTTTTGGGCTGTGTCTACTTCATCCTCGACTAAATTCTCGTTAAAGGGCAAATTCTTAACCTCTGCAACTTCCTTTAGCTAGAATTTTGTTTGTGGAATCGATGCAATATGGAAATGATGAAGGAATGTCTTGTTCTTCCTCAGGTCCAGAAGGTGAAATAGTATGGCAGTTTCCTTTTGAAGGAATAACATAACCATCATTTGATGAATCAGATTCATTTATTGTAGTTGAAACAATTCATTCCTTATCAGAAAAAATCGGATAAATTTTCTAAAACATTCAGACAGGAAACATGAAACCCATTTGGGACATTACCGCTTCTGAAAGCAGGAGCCTCACTTTTATTCCAACCAATATGAAATAAACGAGAAATAACAAAATAAACGTTATGAAAATCAAAAGAAAAACAAAAGAAATGACATTAAGATGCTGTTACACCAAGTTGAATTAGCATTTTGCTGAACAGGGAAGAAAAGTCAAAATGACTGCTAATTATAATTCCAAGTATATACAATTATATATAAAAAATATTCAGTTAAAACAAACCAAATAAAGTATTTTGTCAATATGGTATAAATTTAAGAAAAGTTTAAAAAAATTAAAAAATACAAGCTATTTAATTTTCTTTGCAGTCAAATTGACATCTTCCATAATTCTAGCATTAACATGTAATGTGGATATTTTTCAGATTTAACATATATCTTGCTATAAAAAGTGTAGCTAATTTCAGATTATCACATAACTTTAATCAGTATTTCCACAAATTATATAAAAAGTTTTAAATAAATATATGTGTGAATGCATTGATTATGTTTATTTTTCACACATTTTGATTATGGAGATTATAAATTAGAGGTAAATATGTAAATTTTTTATGCACAGCTTTATCGTATTGGTTTTTACTTCAGCACTCGCATATTTGCAGTTTCCTTGAAATTTATTCCATTTTGTTGTTTTAACATTTTATTCACTTGTTTACATGTTATTGCTATTCTTACATTTTCACATTTTTTAATATTAGTTTATTGTTTAGTTATCTGTGGGTGAGGGAAATTCACATTATTAAATACTTCATTAAAACTTATACAAGCAAACTTAGATCTCCTTCTCAGTATCTGTATAAAGAGTACAAGTATATATAAATGTACATTTGGAGTGCCGGTTCTTTTTCTCCTTTATAGTTTAAGTTTTTAATGCGTTTTTTAATGTAATGTTAAAGAACACACTTGTGAGGACATGGCATTAACTTGCTTTCATTGTCCCTGTCTCATGACACCATATCAGTGCTGCCAACTCTACTAGTTTTACCATGAGTTTCCTGGTAGATCATTGAATCTCCTTGTTTTTAATTTTTAGCCTTTGCTAAGAAAAATGTTTTCCCAACAATAAATGAAATTTATTGAAATAATGAAATTAAAATTAGGCAAATTTTCTCTCTCCCTCACCTCTAATGACTTTCAGAATAATTTTTCTTTTCAAATTTTGTTTCATCTGAACTGTATTTCTCGTATTACATTTTATGATGTTTGTCTTATAAAATTTCATTTGATCTGAGTTGTTATAATCTTCTATAGACATTTGTAGATTTTTATATGAAGATTCTATTAATGTTTAATCAGTTAATATTTGTATTTAATTCTTTTTCTCCAATATATGGTGTATTATTAAGTTTAGCCATACAGTACTTATGTACATTAACTATTAATTTTATTCTAATCCTATTTAAAAGTACTTTGATAAATAAAAGCTTTCACTTCTGGGGATTCTCCATGTAAACGTGTAAGAAAATTAAGAAATGAAATTAGCCAAAAAACATGAAATTTGAAATCAAAGAATATGAAGGGGAGATGAAGGCAAGCTGTCATAGACATGATGCAAACCATCCTGATTTGCCTCAGGCGATTTTGAATCGAAGCCAGTATGTAGTGAAGCAAACGTGCAGGGTGCTGGTGAAATTCTTTCTACTTGAAATGTTAGTGGAGTGTGTAGCATAAGTCTGCTATTTGAGAATTAGTTTTTACTCTTTTTTACATCTAAAATCTTTATACTGCAATGTCTTTGCATGTAGCATGTTTTTTTTTTTTTTCATTTTACTGAAAAAATGTTCATTTTACAATTAATCATTTTCAAACTTAAATATTTAATAATTGGTTGCTATTATATAAATGTTTCTAATGTAATATTATAATAAATTTTGCTTTCATTTTAAATGCCTGTGGTAATACAGTTACATAAATAAACTCATAGGTGTAACATTTATTATTTTAAAAATAATTAAAAAAACCACAGAGAGTAGCACTTAAGTAACTCTTTGCAGTGGTCACCCTTCCAAATACTGACCACGTCTTTGACTGTTTAGGTGAAGGATGAAAGAACATTTCTTACCTCTTAGATGGCATAGCATTGGAAATTTAAGCAAACTAAGGCATAGGTAGAATTTCAGAAAGATGTTACTAATAAGAAGTGTTGATTAGGATAATTTAGTGCTTCCGAAGACATTTTTGAGCTCTTTCATTGTGCAAAAGAATTCGAAAACATTTTTATTTTGGTCAGTGTTTTAATTGTTTTGGAGTGAGATTTAGGTTTTAAGATAAGAATTAATTTGGAATTGTTTCTGTTGGATGTTATTTTGTTCTCTTCAGTAGGAGGTTTTTAGGATTGTCCATTATGTGGTTAGCATTATTATTATGTTAAAATTTGAGAGATTTAATGAAATTTGGTTTTTAGAAATTTTGGACAGCCATCGGTTTTTAAAAGTAAGGCAGATAATCTGCATTGCATAAGAAAACTTCATACCGAGATACTTTCAAATGTTCCTAATTTTTTTAATAATCTGGGTTATAATTTTAAAATAAAATGTTCCAATGAGAGTTTCCAATGCAATTGTTCATTAAATGTGATTCTTTTATTACCTTGTCATGTTATGAAACGGAGTCTTAATGAAATTCAAGTTTGTCAACTTAAACATGTTTCTAACATTAAAGAAATAAGAACTATTTGTTTTAGGCAAAGAATTCATCCTTTAAACCAATCAGTATAGTGTTCTGAGATATTGCCGATGGTTTTGGATCACAGTTGTGGATAAATTTCAAGGTGTGTCTTTACGTCTCTAAAGTTTGTCAACACCTAACACATTTTAGACTGAATTCTTCTCCATGGCGTTGCTGTGTCGTTGAAGCTTTATTTCTCCAAATTCTTTGTTTAGGATATTCAGTTAAATGCTGATATTATTTGACATCAGAATTGAATAAAAATTGTTCAATAACCTGAACCATGTATTATAAAGTGAGTCTGGAGTTCCTTTGAAATGCTATCACTGCACAGCATGAAATCTCCTGGCTTTTAAAATTTCAGGGTTGGCAGTTATGTTATCTGATAGCAAGGTTGGAAAGGGCTGGCAAATGCCCATAAGGACCGAAAAATGTTCTGTGGAATAGAAGCCACATATCATAGCCTTAATGCAAAAGTGCATTTCTGCTTTTGTTTCCAATATTTGGATGTTTCGTGGTGCAAGTGTTGATTAACCAATCATGTGATGTTTGCATTTTCGTCATAAAAGATTGTACATCCATTAGATAAACATATCTTCAAAAACAGAGAAGGCACAATTTCTTGTTTTATATTTTGGGTTTAGTTTGGCATTAGCAGCACTAATATAACATAATTCAACTTATAAATAACAGTTTCTTTGTAATTTTTTTACCCTTTCACGAAAATTTTGTTTAATTTTGAGCACCAGTTTATATTTGTATTCCTCTATAATGCTTCATTGTTATAAAAGAGTAAAAATAATTTTTGATCTCTTTTTTATGTATTTCTAAATTTTTCTTTTTCATAATTAAGATTTTGCCTTGCAGCATTATCCAAAATTAAGCCAAACATACTATGTTTTGTTAGAATGTCTTGCCCAGGATCATATGAATTTCTTAAGCACTTTAGAACCACAGCTATTTTTATACATTTTATCATCTATTTCAGAAGGCTTATCATCATCAGGTATGCAGCAGCTTATGTATTAGACCTTTCAATTCTTACTGTTTTAGGTATATAGGTAGGCATGCTAATCGTAAAACTTTCCCTATTGTTTAGATACAATGGTATGTGCTGGATGCTGCGCTGCATTAGATCATTTAGTTACATACATATTTAAAAAAGTTACAAGGGCTGGGAAACAACGACGCACAAGTGGTTCTGATCAGCATGAAGAAGAGACATGTTTAAGAGTTTTGAAGCAACATCCAGAAATAATGCAACAGGTTAGTATTGCAATAGGATAGTTAGAAAGTAATTTTGTTTGTATGCATTTTAAGTTAAAAGACCCGTTTTTTTTTTACTTGCATATTTAAATGTAAAATATCTTACTGTTAATCACATAACAGCTTTCTTTAAATTCCTTTTCAAAATTAGTACAGTTAAAATCGTTACACTGTAATTCAGTTTTCTTGTTCTGTATCCTTTCAGTCTTTGTTCGTTTTTTTTCTAAGCATATTTTTTATGTAATTTGGAATTTGTCATATGAGTATATGAAATAATTGGTTGATAAATTCTGTTTAGTGCTTGTGTCTATTAAGACTTTGAAAGGAATCTCTGTAGCTTTTAGCTTTCAAAAACCGGATAACCATTCTAGGCTCTTTAAAAACCAGATAATCATTTTAGGGTGCTTGAAATTAGTCTTAAGTGTTGAAAAGTACTTAAGTTTTATTTGCATGTGGAATCCAGTGAACTTAGTAATATGCACTTTTCTCCTTGTGACAATGATTCCTTTGAAGGGTAAAAGAAATGAACAAATCCAGTATATTAGGTACAACTTCATTTTAAGGTTCTGGCTGTGGCCCTGCCTTGCACTTCAAGACAGGTGTAGTGACTTAAAGTGCGATTTGTTGTCATTTCTTTGTAGGAGCTAAATGGTCAGTGCAATCCGTGTCCAAATTGATGAATGCTTTTGCGCTTTTACGGATAACAAGGGATAATATATTAGTTCTGCAGTGTGGATATGACCACTGAAGATGGACTAGTGTTAGAATTGAAGAATATATTATTGCAATAGACTTGCGACAGTTTTTCAGATTGCTACAGAAATCAGCATTAATATTTTGGGCGGAATGCTGTTTAGCCTACTTATTACTCCAAGTGGCGATAACTGCTTCAAGATCGGCAACCTTTCTCGAAATGGGGCCAGGGAGAGCGTTTTGATGATGATGTCTCTAGAGACATCAGGCATGTGCATTACGTCACTGATGGTTTGACCAATTAAGGAAGGCTGGTGACGGCAAAGTTCAGCCTCAAAGCTTATTTGAATGTATTGGAATAATTGTAAAAATTAAAATGATCTTCAGAGACGATAAATAAAAATAAATTTATATCTCACACAATTAATAAAGGAAAAAGCGTTATGCTTTCCCAGAATGGCAGTTTCAGAAGAATGTTGTAAGAATTAGATGTAAAAAAGTGAGTAATTTTACTTAAGATGAAATGTAGTTCTATTTAAGATGGAGTATTTTGTGTCTGTGCTTTTAAAAGTATAAATAAAATTTTTCTGGATTTTTATTTATGAGAACGTAGATAAATTTCATCTCAGTGCGGAATGAAATAGCATAAGTAACCTTACTTGTATCAATGTTTTTTACTCGTATTTATTCAAATTTATGTGGAGAAAATCACATGGTCATTCACCAAACGATGGCATGTTTTGTGCTTTTTTAAAGTATATTATCAAGATGTACACAACAACTGGAAAAGATTAGAGTAAGTAAAAAATTTGTAGTTTTTGTTCAGTTTATATTTCTTATAGGCTCACAGAGAGTGATACCTAAAAGAGACAGTGCATAAAAGACATCAAACATGGCAATTTCTGAAATTGCACCAACCAGCAGGCTAAACATTTTCACCATAGTCCTGCATTAAATGCCTCCAGATGAGTACTTAGCATGTTGAAACTAAAAATAGGGTTTAAGTTCAAGGTCACTAGAACTTGCTTCTGTGTTTGATGAAAGGCAGATTTGGGACATAAAAAAATTGTGGATTATCATTCTGAGAAATTGGTACTCATGTTGGACATTGGACAAAATAAAGACAGTGGTGCAGAATGAAATTGGTGGGTACAGGAAGGTCAGATTGACTGATGAGAGTGATTGGACCAACTTTGTTGTATCACCGAATGAGGGGACAGACATTTTGTGTAGATCTCATGGCAACATGAAGAGTCTTGGCACAAGAAAAGGATATGTTACATAATATCCTGTGTCAGCTTGTAACATTTGACACTGTCTACAGAGGAAGAGAATCTTAGTGAGGCATCCATTGCTGCAATCACCATGAACTTTTTGCCACTGCTATATACGATTATGGCGGTATATTGAATGTCATACGTGGACCAACAAATTGTCTTTGTATGTACAACAATGGCCCTTGTAACAAATGGTCTTTTCTTTTCAATCTCAATTCTGTCTACATCATAATTGTTGTATCCAAGTCTGATGACATGGTGATAGACTATTGTGTTATGCATCACTGTAATGAGATCATGTGCGTTTGACATTCATTGCATTATGTGTCACGATACTGGTCCATCACTTGGAAATATGACTTGGGGTGCCACTTGATTTTGCAGTCACAGCTATCTGAATGAGCATTTCTGGCATTCTCAACAGCTGTAACTATATCTGTTAAGTTTTGGAGCCAGTTCTCCCACATCTTTGAAGTTTGCCTGCAATCAGGTTTGAGTAGAACAATGCATGAGCGCAGTTATGAAGACTGCACTACTGATTTGCCTTTTCTGATATCCTGATATACACTGGTGTGCAAAAATTAAGGACGAGACGGTTTTTTCAATATAACTTTGTACAAAAGCTTTCCAAATCAACACATTTAATACCGTAAGATCCCCAATACGTAAGGACATGAGTAATGTAAGCAACACTTACTAAAAGAGAAATCAGAGGGATAAAAAGAAGCTTTATTGAAAAAGAAGCATGGAGCGCAATGCGACTGAAGGCCGAAACATCCCTGTGATGGGTGTCCAGCAAGAAACATCCTGTCTTTAATAGGGGATATGATCTCCCCCGACTGCTAGACAGGTTTCACATCATTTGTGCATGCTGGATATGTGGTTGTTAATGAGCTGTTGAGACACTGCTGCTCGTTCCTCTTGTAGCACCAATCGCAGTTTCGGAATCGTTACTGGCGATAAGTTACGTGCTGCCACGGGTCTCCCTAGTAAGTTCCGTACATGCTTGACGGGATTTAGATCCAGAGACCTTGCCGACCAATCCATGTGTTCAATGTCTTCACTCTCCAACAGCTCTTCGACAGTAACTGTGCGATGAGGTGGAGCATTGTCGTCCATGAAGAGGAACTGAGGACCCATAGCCCTTGTGAAAAGATGCATGTAAGGAAGAAGAACCTCGTTACAATAGCAGTCCCAGGTGACGAACCTCCTTGGGAGATATGAAGGTCGGTCCGGCTACCAAGCATTATGTCTGCTCGAACGAGAACTCCGCGACCTCCAAAACAGTCCCTTTTGATGATGTTGAAGGGGTTATTGCGTGTTCCCCGCTCTGTCCAGATGTGTATGTGTCTAGAATTGCAACTCAGACTAAATCTGCTTTCATCTGTAAAGAGTACTCGTCCCCATTCATTGTCTCTCCAATTCCGGTGTTCCCTGCACCACAGAGAACGCCTTCTCCGATGGGCAGGCATTAGTGGTACACACCGTAAAGGGCGTCGTGCAAACAGACCACCACCGTGCAGTCTTCTGGCCACGATTAAACGCGATATCGGTCATCCAGTCGCCTGTGTTGTGTGTCTAGCAATTTCTCCCGCTGTCTGCCGCCTGTTTCTTCTGGCCTGTAAGGCAATATACCGGTCATCTGCGGGTGTGGTTCCTCGATGACGACCACTACTAAACCCCCGGATAGCTGTTCCAGTAGTTTGAAATTGTCTCCAAAGTTGTGAAACGATGCTGTGAGCAATTCCGAACTCTGCAGCCACATTTGTCACACTGCGGCCTTCCTCCAACTTCCCAATGATTCGACCTCAGGTAAAAGCATCCAGATGTCGTCTAACAGATTGATTATTCGCCATTTCTCGCTGAGGCAGCAACGCGGTGTGATTTTAACTGCTATACGGCGAGCAATCTCTTTGCCAGAAATACTGATCTTACACCGACAACATGCTTCATACTACTCAGACACTCCCCTATTACGTCTACCTGCATATCTGCGCATGTGCTACCGTACATCACCTTACTTAATCTCCTGATTGGTCTTTCTGTCTGCTCTGCCTCTTCGTTCAGCTGATATGCTAATTTTTCGGCTTCGTCCTTAATTTTTGCACACCAGTGTATGTTGGCCATTTAACATATGTAGCTGATGATGGCAAATAAGGAACCCGTTGACATACCCCAAGCATACATTCAAGGCCTTCTTCATTCTTGTCACTCCTTTGAAATCACAACAGACACTCATGTTGTGTAGTCTGTTTAATTAATTAAATCATACATCAAATTTCAACTACATTCGTACAACAGTAATTTTTTAAATTAGGGATGTGAATTAGTTTTTAAAAGCTTATTTGCTTATTATTATTTGCTTAGGCGAATTTCTGTTAATTAATTTGTTTAAGCTTAGTTCCTTTCATTTTGGAAAAGTCAGAGATTTGGCTTTCACTTTTAGCTTCTAAATTCTCCTCCCCCCTAAGCTGAAAGAGACGGGTGTCTTAATTATTTTTTAATATTATTGGAATTTTAAAGTACAATTTATTCACTTACCGTTTTGAAATTTGTATGCTCTGCACAGAAAAATTTTGGCTTTCTGGTGGACTTTATATTTGTTAACCTATGAACTTTCTTAACTTTGCTTTCATATTTGTTAACATGTGTTAATTAGTTGAGAAATGATTTGCAAATAAATATATATTTTCATTAGAAATGACAAGGTTCATGCTTCCAAAACCAGCTCTTTGATTTTTAAGCCTCAAGGTTAGTCCCTTGACAGATGTTTTTTGTGTTTTCATTTCTGTTTAGGCAGAAAGAGAAAAAAATGCACAAAAAGGGTTAGTTTTTACATGGTTAATGTTATAGACAAGAGGAGTGGAACTGAAAAAATGAAAAAGTGCAAATTTTTGTATTGTTTTTTTTCTTGGCTTGAGTACCGAAATTTTTCACATCTTCTGAAGATTGTCTGGAATTTGGTAGCCTTCACCTTTTACAACTGGGTGCTTGCTTGAGAGAGGGACTTTTCCATTCGATTTCCATTAACATTGCACCACTCTCCATTGGTGTGTTCACATAGAAATGTTAATGCGATTGAAAATTAATATGAACCTGTGTCTTTGTGGGTTTAACTCAACTAAGGTGCTGCTTAAGGTGGAGAGCTTTTGTAATTATCCTCTCTGTTCGTATTGGCTATAGAGCGCTTCATCACGCTGCCTCGTCTGCAGCTTGTGTCTTGCTGCCTATGAATTGGCCACGGTGAGTAGTCCTCCCAGAACACTTGTTATGAATCCACTGCAATAACCCAGGCAGCATGCCTCCGAAAATATATGTATCATTTTAGTGAAATAAGGATATAGTATTTTTTGCATGTTATTGTTATGAAAGTTATGCGAAAAAAAAGCTGTAATCAATGTATTTTCATATTTTGCACACATTATTGTTATGAAAATTATACAAAACAAAATGTACTGGTAAAATCTGCAAACATGCAATCCAAATCTACTTTTCATTCAGTATATTTATAAATATTGTACAAATTCTAAAAACCTTTAAAAAAAATCAGTGATCTGTTGATTTTTTGTCCTTTGAAGAAGAAAAAGGAAGATTATGCAAAAAAGCATCAAGTGCTTCTCTATAGACTTTTAATGTCACACACTAATTATTGTTATATTTTAATAATAACTCTATGAAATTGGAAGCTTAATCCTGATATTTTACATAAATTTCAATTCTTTTAATCATTATTATAAAAATCAAATAAGGCTAAAATTTTTTCAATCATGTTTAATATATGAGGAAAAATTATATAATTTCAGTAATTTTTTTTATGTAAGAACAAAATAAGTAAATAATTATGTCTTATATTTTTCTTGAAGTCGTTAAGGACATTCTTAATTTAGAGTTCTTCAGGGTAAGTGCAATGTTCCTGTTAGATGAACGTAAAATTTACATGTTTAATTTTATGCTGACTTATCAAATTTATCCTCTGTGAGGATTACATACTGAGCATGTGCATAGAGAGGCATGTCTATTTTTTTATAGGAAAGTTGATGTATTAGTGTATTACAGAGGCACTCTAAATAGAAATTGATCCAATACAAAAATATTTATTTCAGATGCTAATTTAGAGGCTATCTTAATATGTTTAATTTTGAAAGAATAAAAAACAATGTAATTCTTGTTCACTAACCAATGACAAAGGAAATACCTGTTCTCGCTTCTGGTAAGCAGGCAGGACGTTTGTGAGTCTTCAATTTTGAAGAGATCAAGGTCACTGTATTGAATCTGATTATTACAGTATTATTTGAAGAAAGTAAGTGAAAATTTCATATTTTCAGTGTTTAATATCCATGCTTTCTTCATCTATGTAAAATTTTATGAATGATGTCAGTCTGGGAAATATGATTTTCCTATATCATGTTTACCCTTTTTAAGTTGTTTTTCTTTCTGAACGTGACTTCAGCCTAGAAACTTAGTGGCTGCAAGCCCAAAAACAGATCAACCACATTTCGGACGTCCTCTGCAGAATGGAAGATAGCACCAGCAAGATATAGCTACAGGTGTGAAAAAAGATAGAAGCCCGAAGTTGCGATATCAGAGCTATGTAGTGGGTATGACAAAAGATCCCATTTGAGTCTGTACAAAGTCCAGCCAGTGAATGCAACACATGTAGTCTTCCATTACCTTGATGAATATTATCTTTTGTGTCGGAACTCAGTTTGACATTTTTCCTTGATAGCAACATCAACACCGACTAGTATTGTGTTGTACACCTTACTGTCAAGGGTTTTACCCGTTTCCAGATACTCTTTGTGAATAATACTGTGGCAGTCCCACCAGATGCAAAGCTTGATCTTTTTGTTGACTCAATGGGTGCAACCCAACCTCTTCTTTGGCCTCATGGAGGTAGGAATAAAAGGAGGCACCAACCCCGCACTATGACTGAAGCAGTGCTTTGAAGGTTTGGCCTCCAGAGACAGTGTTTTTTTGTTTACATCCAGAACATCCTTGACTGTACTTTGATAGTATTTCTACAGACAACAGCGCACAAATAAAAATTGGGGACACATCCGCCTAAAAGAAGCATATGTTGTTGGATAGCTAATGGCAGTTTTGTGTAGTTTAGTGGCATTTTTGCAAATATCACATCTTGATTATTTTTCGATAACTTGCAGCATCAATTTTGGTTATGAATTTGTTTCATAAAATTCTAAGTTACTGGACTACAAAACCGTAAATTGTAGCAAAGATGTTATGCATAAAGAAGGAAAAATATCTTAAGGTACCTTTAAAATGTTAAAATATAATGCACGTTAAACCTGTTTCCTTATAACTAAGTGATATAAGCGTGAAAATTTGTGTACTTCTTTGGATACCCTTGATAGAGTATTAGCTACTTTTATGTTCCAAATATCAAAATGTTTTAAAGAAAATACTTTTTTGTCATCCATGTAATATTGTAACGTGTACTTTTTAAAAATTTTTAGGGAAAAGGCTTAATAGTTGCTTATTTTAAACTCATTTTATTTTTATATGACTGAAAATTAATCGTTTTGGGGTTACATAACTTAAAAAAGAAGTTAGAATGAAATTCTGTAATCCTCATCAAAATTACTAAATACATAGATATTCTAATAAGTTAACTTTTCCTTCATGTGTAACCACACATTTGTGTAAAATTGTATACAAAAAACATTTGCCAAATACTTGCCTAAAAAAATACAGTAAATGCACAGGAATTAAAAATTTGCACACGTCATTTGATATTTTTCATTTGAAAATGAAAACGATTAAATACACACTGAAGAGCCATTACATTATAACCACCCTGTTAATAACATGTAGGACCACCTTGCTCAACCTTCAAATGTGCCAGCACCTGGCCTCCTATTGATGCCACAAGGTGCTGATACATAGTGTGAAGTATTTGGTACCAAGCACTTACCAACTGGTCCTGCAATTCCCACACATTATGAGGGGGTAGTGTGGTAGCACGAATTTGGTTTTCCAGGCGGGATCACAAATGCTCTATTGGATTGATGTCAGGTGAATTTGGAGGCCAAGACGTGACCTGGAAGTTACTAGAATTTTTCTCAAACCACTCTGTGACAATTCGACCCTTATGGCATGGTGCATTATCCTGTTGATAAACACCATCTCCCACTAGAAATACTGTTGTCATGAATGGGTGAACCTGGTCTGCAAAGATGTTCACGTAGCACACATATCTCAGAGATTGTTTTGTTGGGATTATGGGTCCTAATGTGCTCCATGAAAACATTGCCCACACCATAATACCCCTGCCACGGCTTGCCTCCATCCAACTGTGCATCCGGGAGCCAGGGTTTCATTTGGAAATCACCTTATTAGCACGTGCCTGTCGATGTGATGAACCAGAAAACGTGATTCGTCAGCCCGTGCAACTTTCTTCAATTCTTCTAATGTCCAATTCCAATGTTTTTTGGCCCATTACAGACACAGCTGGCAATGACGTGCTGTCAGTGCAGGGACATGCTTTGGCCCCTAGCTGCATAGGCCCATACACAGCAATGTACGCTGTACTGTGTGTTGAGAAACATTGTCTGGGTCATCACTGTTGTAGCTGTTGGTGATTTCGGCTGTTGTAAAACTCTTCGGTCACGGCTTACAATGCGTAGCAGTCTCCACTGGAATCAGTATGAATATAAAGTGACTTGGATTTTTGATTTAAAGGATGCCTTAAATCATCTCATTTTTGAGAAAGTGTTTCAGGAAGAAGTTCTCTAAATAGAAAAGAAATCATGTGCAGTTTTAATGTTAATAGTACAATAAACTTTGATCTCAATTTTTGTAATCGTTAGCCAAATAAAATGAAATTATTTTTAAATTTCTTTCTAATGTAATAAAGGAAAACTTGTGAAAATATTTCAATCAAATTCTGAGCAAACTTTTCTCGCAAAAGTATAGCATTTAATAATGTTCAGAATGAAATGTAATTTAAAAATATATTCTTTTCACATACTTAGGACTCCGAAATATTGTAGAAAAAGAAAATATGTACACTGTGAAAAAAAAAAGGGGGAACGGTTGACAGTTCTATATCTCCTGTTGTACGGGGCCAATTGACGAAATTCAACTTGCATTTTTATGTCTCAAAAGCATGACGTAGGAAGTATATTAGATTTATATATAGCATAGTTCTAACATAAGTATTTTGACACAAAATCAGACTTTTTCAGAAATAACATTCCATTTTTTCCCCATATTTCATTTCTATGACTTAAATTATGCTCTATGACTCAAATTTTTACCAAGTTTTGGAAAAAGCGCACAAATAGCTTTTAAAAATTAAGCTCTCGAAATTTTAGCTCCTCCATGTTAATTGAATTTGGTATATATTTATTAATATCTCTTTTCGTATTAAACTTATTTGATTCTTCCTTTCACATTTCAAAGTTTAGGTTCATTCGAAATACAGTTCTCTCATTTTTTATGATTTTTAAATTTGGACTTTTTAAATAATTTTTATAAATATTTCAGAAACAGTTTTGAATTATAACCTATTAAAAATTTACCGTCGTCTTAGAGTATATGTATTTTTATGCAAACCTGCAAAAAATTAGATTTTTTGTTCAAAATTTCCTGAGATGTACATGAATTTACATATTGTTGCATTTAATTTGGCACATATGTTATTAGCGACAATAACGCCAAATATGGTTTGCGCACTTTGTTAAAATTATTTAAAAGTATGAGTAATAACCTTTTATATGCTCATATACTGTGAAAAAAAGGAAAGGAAAATAGGTTCTTAATCATTCAATACATAATACTAAATATTATGAATGTTTTAATAAAAATTAAATTTTCAATGCCTTTAAAATTATTTCTGTTTAACAACTCAGTAATTGCTTTAATATAAATTTCTACAATATTAAAGTCATATATTTTTAGAAAACTGATCTGCTTAATGAACAGATTTTTATTTTCTTATCTTTTCCTTTTTTTAGCTTATCACATTAATTATACTTATCTATTTCTTTTTCTTTCTTTAGTTTACCTCATTTAATAAACTGGAAAATTTCAACATATGCATGGAAAATATGTGTGAATGGCATGCATACACTGTGAAGTGAAAAGCACGGGTGCATGAAAATGTGTTTAAAATGCCATTTTTTATTCAGAATATGCATTAATTCTCTGCATGTAATGATTGAAATATGACACTACATAAATGTACATATGTGAAAACATGGAGATTTCATGAAAAATACACGTATAAACGGAGTAGTAGATTTAATAAGAAAGTAGTTGATTTGGACAATTTTTTGGCCAAAAATGTATGTTAATATTTTAAGGTAAAAGGTGCAGGAGATGTGCCTGATTTTTAACCAAGATTATACCTATATGCATAGTAAAAAAATAGGAAATTTTATTTAAATTTCTTCATAAAGTATGCATTTGTGAAAAATAAAAATTGTGATGATTTCTGCAAGTTTTTATCCAAAATAAGTACGATCATTTGCAGAAATATACCTGAATTTTATGTCTATTATACCATAAAAATATACGTAAATATCTTCTATTCCCCCCAGCACTTTTTATTATATTTTTACATTCAAGGTTTACATATTTGATATGATGGACCATTCATTTGCACATATTTTTCTGGTGCAATTTACAAATGCGTGTTGTCTGGGAAAATGTGCCCATTTGAGTTGGGCCATCACCTCTTTACCTTATCCAGTCTTTCCTTATGGGGTGCTCAAACCCAGCTGGCATAACTTGCCCATAGTTACACCAAGGGTAGCCTTCTTTTTAAGTTTCTTGTTGGAGGGCCTTTACAAAACCTTTTAGGTGGGGCATCTACCAAACGTGGGTAAAGAAAAATTCGTCATCAAGCTGCCGAGATAAGTAATTATTTCTTTTATACAAACCACCCCAAGCAACTGATTACTGATGATTTTTTTAGCACACACAACCACTAATATACAAGAAATTTACTATTTAGACAAAAGAATTTTGTTACTTAATAGTTAAGAAATTGTAGTTTTAGCCATAATGAGAAAAATGGGAAATTTTTTACTCCTTTCCACAAAAATGGTTGAAAACACTTAACTACTGTATTTTCTGTGAGGCCATATTGATATCACATATTTTTATTGAAAGCTCTAGAAATAAGTAACTTAGTTCAATTTAATGAAATTCTTTGTTTTTATTTGTTTCTAGCCACCTATATGCTTTTGCTAACCAGTGTTGTTGCTGCAGTGTTAAGTTTTTGTAGGGTTTATCAAACAGTGAGCAGAACTTTTTATGGATCCTTGGGATTTTTCAGGCCTTTATAAAAAAAAAAGCTTACTATCATTTTATGTTCTCTTAGAGAACTCATTTTTAACAGCAATTGTTCCCATTTGACAAAAATTCCAGATGTATTCTGTTGGAAAAATTTTGAAACAGAAATTCACTCTCTTCTTTGTATCTTCTTTCTGTTAAGTCATACTGCCAAATATCCAGATTTACATTCAGGGATTGGTTCACAGGACACATGTGAATCTGTTTTGTCCTGTGCACCCCAAAGGCCCACCAGCAGCCCTGTGGTAAAAGTGCTGAAGACTGGGGTTGAGTCTGGGCTCAAATTCTGGAGAATGGGCTAATGAGAAAGGAGTTTTAGTGATTTTCCCTGTGTATCAAACCAACCTCCCTTAAAAATCCTTCCATAAAGGTATCTCTCCCCATAGGTTAATAGTCAAAGAGTGCATTGCCATAACCAGAATAATACAGTCCGAACTTCTCACCTAGTTAGTTCACCATAATGATATCTAATATGCTTCTTTTTGAACACTTCATGTTTTACTCTGACATTTGCCATTTATAATTCGTGTGCAGCCATATAGCCAGTGCTTTTTATCTAGGCAGAACATTGCAGAATCCCTTACTGCACTGCTGTGTACCATGAAAACTTGCAATAAAAATGCAAATGCTTTTGCTTATGCTGAGTACTTTGTTCTCTGAGTGGTATTATTTCCTTATTTTGTCATGATGTATGTGTTCATGTACTATATGCTACCTTGTTATTTAAAATGATTTTTTTCAGCTATTTAACAATCCTTTTAATGTATGGAAGGTTAGAGAACAAAAAGTTGATTAGATAATTACATTGATCCAGTAACTAATTGTTCTCTAAATACAGTTCTTCTTGAGAAATCCAGAAAACCATGCAGCTGAAAGCTTTAAAACCTTGAATGGAAATGAAAAGTCTCCATGCTTGAATTTTCTGTACCAGATTATTCTTTGACAAGCTAAGCTTTTCATAGCATAGCTGCAAAGTCTCCTGGTTTTGCATTTATCGATAGATCGCCAAATCTGGTTTTTTATTTTTAGCCTTCACCAAGGAAAATGTTTCACAGCCATAAATTATATTTATTAAATTTATTAAACTTAAATTGTGCAAATTTCATTCATCCCACCTGTAGTGGTTTTCAACATAATTTTTCTTATTAAATTTATGAAATTTAAATTGTGCAAATTTCATTCATTCCATCTGTAGTGGTTTTCAACATAATTTTTCTTTTTTTATCTGAAACATAAAATTTAAATTACTTATTTAATTAAATTGAAATCTATTTTACATCAGAAATGATTCAGTAACCTGTACTGTGCATTATAAATTGAATTTAAATCATTTTGGAGTTCTGTTGAAATGGTCTCGCCATGCAGTGCAAAAGCATCGTGGAAACTCCTGGTTTTTCATGTTTTAGGCTTTGTACTTATATGCTGGTAAGAATGCAGTTACTGCTTTAGCAGGTCTACATTCAACAAGTGTTATTTATGCTGTTGCTAGCAAAGAGAAGATGCAACATACTGTACTTCACCTGCCCACCCACAAAAGGTTTTATTAAAAGAAAATGGAAGTGGTGCATGCATTTTCCTAGAGCTGTGACAAAATCTAAAGAATCTGTGTATTGTACTAAAAGAATATAATGTGGTCTATTCCATATGTGATTATGTGCTTTGTTATATTCTACAGTGCATGTAAGCATGCTGAAGCACAAAAGTCATCAATCTGATTTGGCTATTCTGTTATTTTAGTTAGTTATTATATATTATCATCATGATTTTCCTTGCTGGTTTTAAAAATTGTTTATTAGTAATATTTTTATTATTCTTAATAGTTTGTATTGTTCAGCCAAAAATTTACCTTTTTAATTTTTACATTGTTTTATAATAGCTGTTACATTTCCCCCTGTTCCTGTAACAAAAAATAACAGAGCCATATAAATACCTTGAGCGTTTGAAGAGCTGGCTGAATAATTTTTGCACTGGGGTTTCAGAACACAGGAAAATGACCCTGCTAGCTAAACTGCAATTAAGAATAAATAAGTGTAATAATTATCTTGATGACTTTGTGATAGTTGTAACAGATTTTGGATAGCTGTTTTGCAGTGTAGTTTGAATGATGCATAATGAAGGGGAGACTGCAGACAGATGTGGCCAAATTGAATGTAATTTTTGTTGCTGAACAACCGAAGTTCACATCAGTATTGCCACCATCAATCATTTCCCCCATTTCATTCACAAGCCTGTTCCTTTTCTCTACAGATATGGTCTGAAACGTATGTTATATTTGAATTCTGTATGGTAACAGGACTAGACACTTATGCATTATCCTATGCACTACAGTTTTCCTCATTTGACATGTGGCTGCAGTTTTTTGGACTGATTTTCCAGGGGAGTGGCCAGCTGTTTCCTCAATGACTTCTTTTGTCATCCAAGACTTTCCCATCTGCAACTCTTCCTGTTCATTTGAATTTCTCATGTGATGTTTTTATTATATTAAGTTGAGGATCATTAGCAACTTGGAATTTGCACTGAAAGGTTCTTGTTGCTGTAATACTCTTTAAACACTTTCCTGCAGAATTTGCTGTTTAGCTCTCTGCTGCTCATCCAGTATAGATAACACTCCTTTTAAGTCAAAACATCACCCTCTTCTACAGATGCATAATTTGATAATTTGTGTACATCAAAACTGGAAATCTGATCTTTTATTTTCTAAAGCATTCTCTGCCTACAGACTCCATTTCAAACTCAATCTGAGATTTATTTTTTGTGCACAGGTTAGTTAAACCAATGGAAAGTCGTGTTATGTAACTGTTGGACCGACAATAATTTGTTTTAAGCTTTCTTCTGAGTTATTTTAGTTAGAAATTCAAGATGAGATGGTAAGTCATTTGATCGCCTTTATAGGTCCAACATTTAGAATATGGTGGATCCCTACACCCATTTGGCAAGAGCTTGGGAACTAATCTATGGTGCAGATGTCTGTTGTTTTACAATAGGCCTCCACATTGAAAATCTGTGCATGTCCATAGAAATATGAAGAGTTATGCTTTCACATTATATCTGCATTTGCGAAATAAGTTCATTATAGTAGTTACAGGTATGCTTTCTTTCTGTAACATCAGTTTTGATTTGCCTTCTATTTGAGAAACAGCTTGAAGAGTTTGGCTGGTAGGTAGATGGAATATGTGTTTAATGAAGTGTTTATATAGCCCGGCATGAACTACGAGATTTATTAGTAATAGGTCCAGAGTTATCATATTAGCTCTGTAATGATTAAAGAGGTGGTTTGAAGAGTTTTCAATGATGCACCTGAACTTCATTATCTATGCCCAAAATTATCAGGACAATTCAATCAGGACAATGGTGTGCATGAATTTTGTTATCTATGTCCAAAATCATCAGGATGATTCGAGAGATAGTTTCAAGAATTTTCAATGATGAACATGAACTTCGTTATCTATGCCCAAAATTATCGGAACGATTCGAGAGATAGTATTGAGAGTTTTCAATGATGCACAGTGTACTGATTACAAAAAAATTCTGGCAGACTCCGTTGGATGCCATGCTGGAATGCTGCATCAGTCAGGGCTGTTATGAGAGATACTGATTATTCAAATAGCACTGAAATTGCAATTATAATTTTTTTGGGGGTGAATTCTTCTGTACTGGGCATCAGTGAAAGTACTTATTCCAAAGTTTTGGGGGAAAATGTTTAACGATTTCTTAGGTTAGGATCCAAAGATTTGAAAGTCTGTTCGTCCGTATGTTAATTGTGTGGAGAAATTATGTTTTAAGCGAAAGCCTTGACAGTTTAATAGCATATTATTAAGTAAATATTCTCGAATAACAGTTTCTCTGCAGTGCATGCTGACATGTATCGTTTAATTTATCCTTTCTAAAAAACTGCTCATGAGTTATAAAAGTGCTTAATTTTCTTTTAAATAATGATTTTTAATTTACTCAAATAACATTGTGTAATTGTAGACCAATGAATATGTTTCCAATTCATTTTACTCCTGCTAAAATAAAACAACAATAATTATTAATGGAGAGGATTTCTTGCGATAAAGGAAATCACAAGAAAGTATTTGATTTCTCTACCTTCGGGGGAAAAAAAAAAAAACAAGAAAGTTGACCAGTACAAGAGTTACATACAAATTTTTATTTTCTTAGGACGTATCTTTTCTGAACACAAAACTGTAAATAAACGATGTATTTATTCTTATTTTTTATGTAATCATCTTATTTTTGAAATGATATAAATTTGGACTTGCAGCTCTCAAACATTCATAAAATCTATCATGTGGCTCCCATCGTCTTGAAGTTTGGCCATCCCAGATATATTTTGGCTGTTAATACACAATAATTTGAAATGTAAAGGACTGATGAAAATTTAATTCTTTAATAGAGAAACACAAGATGTACATTAATATACATATGCAAAATAGTTACAAATGGCTTTTCTCACTTAGAAATATGTAATGTTAAAAAAAAACTGACTTCTAAATCAATGTAAAAATATAGGTATCTAAGTATATTTAGTAATGCAGGGCTGTTTTGAAGATTTTCATTCCCTGTATTTTACTTTTTTAAAATTTCTCTACAACATTCACAGTTAATTCTTTTACTTTTATGTATTTCTTGATCAGTAGATTCCTGTATAATTTTTTGAGAAAAGTTGAGTGTTCATGGCTGAAAGATCTTGTAGGTTTATGCTGGCACATTCTCGTAGATAAGATCTTTCTTTTTATCAATACTTTTCTCTGTTCTAGAAGCCCAAGTTTAATAATTTTCTATCCAAGCATTGATATTTCTTGCATTTTTATTGGTTGGATAATACAGCTGAAACATAATAAGGATTAAATGTCTTTCTTTTGGAATAGAGCAAGGGTGTCAAACTCATGACCCACAATGCGGCCCAATTCACTCTCTTTCGCAATGAATTTGCCTGTAATGGCCCCATGCATTTAAAATGCCTGAGAATTTTTCTACAGAGTGCTTTCTCCCATCATATTAGCACATGGCTCATTGGTTTTGGGAATTGTTAAATGACATTAAAATAATTCTTTTGAAGCAATTCAAGTAGCTCTGTTATTTGACTGCACCTCCCCCCTCTTTTGTTTAGCTTAAATGTTCTGAGGGTATGACCCATGCCTAGATAGCTATTTTACTGTTTCCTCAGATAGTGAACGCATCTTGCTAAAATGCTCTGAGGGATGACCCATGTCTAGATAGCTATTTTACTGTTTCCTCAGACAGTGAAAGCATCTTCCTAATGTTCTGTTGATTGATGCTCGCAGTTGCAACCCTGTTCTAAGGAGAAAGTGCAAACAGTTGATATTAAGTTCCCATGTCTTTATCCAACCCAAGTTGTAGTGACAGTAAATGGAAAGTTTCTAATGAACATCGAAATTTTCAAGAAAAGTGGAAATTGCAATATTTTTGCTGAGAAAGAAAAGGTGAAATAAATTTTTTGATTGTAATGATGTTATGAAATTTCAAAGGTGTTATATAGCATTAAATGCCATTGTGAAAACTAAATCAAAATATGATAATTATGAAGGATTAATGAGACAAGAAAAGTTAAAGCATCTGAAATTGGAACTGAAAAAACAGCAGCTGGTTTTTAGTAAAGTATCAAACGGAAATGAAGTGTTGGTGAATGTAAGTTATGTATTGTCAGAGTTGATAGCTGAATACTCAAAACCTTTCATTGAAGGCGATTTCATTAAAGAATGTCTAATTAAAGCTGCATATTTTTTTTTTACCAGGGATATATGATGCAGTTTCTTTGTCTTGAAATACTGTCGCAGAAAGAATTACTGATTTGGCTGTTAGTCAAAGCAAAATCACCTACTTTTGAAGGATTTTTTTGTTGCATGTGACAAGAGTACAGACGTTGAGGGTGTACCTCAATTAGCTGTGTTTCTTCATGTTTGTGACACAAATTTCCAGTGTTTTTGAGGAATTATTGGAAGTAGTACTGATGTGTAGTACTACTACAGGACAAGATATATTTGATTGTTTTTATAAAATTTCACAAAACTATGTGAAAATTAACTTTTATAGTTACAGACAATGTTCGTTCAATGATCAGAGAAGACAAAGGTTCTGTAGCATTAATGGCTTTGCCCCTCCCCCCAAAATAAAACAAAGCAAACTTGATGATGGATCTCACATTCGAGAAATACTTTATGGTAAAATTATAAACATGGAAAATGTGCTATCGTATATAAAAATGTTATCAGTTTTATAAGACCTTGAGTCTTAAAATCAAGGCTTAAAATAAGCAACAATTCTCCTCTTTCTTACATGAATTAGAATGCGAATATTCTGGTGCCCTACTATATCAAGGTATGTTGATTATCTGCTCTAAAATTCTCAAACAAGTATGGGATTTAAAAAAGTAAATATGTCAATTTTTAAAAACAAAATCAAGACACAAGTTTGTTTTCTAATTCAACATGGCTGTGAAATTTTATCTTTCATGGTTGGTGTCTTAAAACACTGAAAAGTGGTTTGAATTTATCACTGCAAGGAAAAGGTGAGAACAAACATTATGAACATGTCTGACAGAGTTAAAGCATTCAAATGTAACTAGTTCTTTGGGAAAAGCAATTAAAAATGAGGATTTGATGCACTTTCTGACATGCAGTATGAACAAATCAAGTTCAGGTGGAACTGATCATATAAAAAATACACTGAAAGTATTCTTAGAGATGAATTTGAGACAAGATTTTTCAGATTTGAAATCTTTGGAAGACAAGTTTTCCCCCCCTCTTTTCTCAGTAAATATAGAGTCGGTACCTAATCATATGCAAGTAGAAGTAATTCAGGTTCAGTGTGACAAAAATTTCAAAACTCATTGAGGTTTGTGTACCTGAAATTTACAAATATTTACCTGTCAGGCTTAAAAATACACGAAGTTTTGCAAGTGAAATTATTTCAGTGTTTGGAAGGACTTATCGGTAGAAGCAGTTATTTATACTTATGAAAGGAAATAGGTCTGCTGTCTGATTAAGAATTAACGATGCTGATCTTGAATCAGTTTTGAAAGTAATCACTGCGAATGATATTTCCCCTGAAACAGAGAAGATAGTAGCAGAGAAGAAATGTCAAGAAAGAAAGTAATAAATTTTTTTTGTTTTTTTTATGACTGTATTTGTTGAAATAAACCTAAGTGTTTGTAAAAATTAAAGTTTATTTTTGCAGCCTCTCCAAATTAAAACCTTTTAATTTGGCTCATTTTAGTCTTTGACGTGCATGGCATAGAGGAAGAGCAGAAGGACTAATACATAACTATAATGAATATGTGGTCCTATAACAGATGTTTTAAACTATGGCTTTAGAGCTATAGTTTAAAACATATCATATAGCTATAGTAGTATGCTATTGTGACTAATTGATGATAGAAGCATCATAACTGCAGCTGCAATTTGAAGTTTCTTGAAATTGGTGACAAGTTTAGATTACTAACTGGAGTCAATATAAATCAGCATTGCTGGTGCTTTATTTCTTAGAAGAACCCCTGAAATAATTTTCAAATCTTAATCCCTGTTTAAAAATTATAATAGTTCATGATGTAGTAGTAACTTCTTGAAGACATTTCTGAGTTAAAACTTGCCAGTCGACTGAATAATTTGTGTTTTTTATAGGAAAATAGTAAATTTTGCAGCAAATTTTCTCTTGGATGTGTATAGTTTTTGCGTATTGCTATTTTACATACCTCTCAGATTTAATAACCTCTTTTCCCCCTTCCTTTTTATCTAGATGCTGAGTACAAACTTAAATATTGTGATATTTGAAGAGTGTAGAAATCAGTGGTCGATGTCTAGACCATTATTAGGCTTAATTTTATTAAATGAAGAGGTAAGAACATTTGTATTTAACATTTCAAGTTTTCGCTATTTGTTCAAAGTTTTAAATTAAAATGTCTCCATTGTAACTTGTAAACATGCGAAACTTTTATTCATTTTTAATAGTTAAGTAATATTATAATTAATAATAGTTAATCTGACACTGTAAGAAAACTTTTAGGAGGAAAAACTTTAAAGTGAACTTTTAGAGTGTTAGCAAAGCACACTTTTTATAAACTGACTGTAAATTTTTGAAGTTTTCTCTATGTATATCTAATGAGTCTTTATTGAAATGAAGCTTGTTAGAAAAGTTAGCAGTCACAAAGAAGTTACAAAAGTTAGCATATCTGTGTAATCGAAAAACAGGAAAATTATCATCAGAAACACTGACTAATATGAAACATTTATAAAGAAGACATAAGGCAAAAAAATTAACTAATATCTAGAACATGTTTTATTAATTTATATAAACTTATATTTAAAAATATAACAGCAATAATAATAAAACAAACATATGCGTACATTTAAAGGAAAACTGCCAACTAAGTTACAAAAGTTAGCATATCTGCATACCTCACAGATTACAAAACTTAGCATATCTGTCTACCGCACAGATTACAAAAGTTAATTACAAATTACAAAAGTTATCTTTGGAAAAAGCTACCATGGGCATTAAGAAAAAGGAGCATTAAGTCATTTGTTTAAGCATTAAAATATAATTAGTGGTTATGTCATTAGTAGAAGCTGTTTTGTTAAGGAATCCAGCATACTAAGAGCCTCTTTAAATGTACCTGGTATTGCTAAATGTAAATCTGTAAATATAGTGCATAGTTGAAAGAGTAAATTAGTACATCAAACTGCAGTGAAGTAGAAGTGTAATTAATTTGAGGGCTTAAATGACCAAAGAGGAATAAGAACCACCTTTCTTACTATTGTATTATTCTGTAATGATTAACATTCATAGTGATAATGATCTATGTTTTACAAATAATGAGATTATTATTACAGCTTTGATGTTTACTAAATTTTGATACTATAGACAGTGGTCTATTATTACTCTTGTGAAGTTACTTGAGTGCAAAATTTTTATTGTCATTGGGAATAAGATGTGTAACTTTTGCTACTAGTGTATTATTGCAAATTAAGTTTAACATTTAAACATTGTCATGAAGTGTTAGCTTCCTTTTGTATTTGAATTAATCACTCATAACACGTTTTAAAAAGACAAACAAATATTGAATAAAAGATAAATCATGCTCTTAACTTAATAACCTATGTGTAACGTATTCTTAAACGTATGTATCATAACATTGTACCAATATATATTTCAATCGTACGTCATCTGTATAAAATATAAAATAGAATGACATCCAGAAATTAGATGTTGCCATTTCTCAGTAGATATTCTGTCTAATAACAATAAATAATTTACAGTTGTGTTTAGAGAAGTTAGATGCTTTATAGTGCTAGTAAGTACAAAAGCAGTACTTCGAATTGTAGAATTAATGTGTATTAAATATTAATGCTGTTAAGATCAAAACTGCCTGTAAGAATTGTGTATTATTATTGTTGTTTGTTTTAAACAGAATTAGTTGAGCTTTGTGTGATAGTTGTAAAATTATTGTACTCTCAGTTTTATTACTGTTAGAAGCAACATTGCATGGTTATATTTCTAGTAATATAAGCCAGTGATGTGAAATTTTAAAGTTACACAAATTTGATTTTGGAGGTAAAGAGAAAAACAGATTTGTGTGATCTTGTTAAGAGAAGTTACAATGAATTTAAAGATTTTAGGGACAAAATCCATGACTGAAAGCAGAGCCATGTGGGTAAGGAAAATTTTTAGTTTGTAATAATAAGAGGGGGATGGTAAAGGACCTAGGAAAATGAAGGCAATTTGAGTTAAAGAACTTAAAATTTCCAGAAATTATTAAATGTGTGCTACCTAGGATATCAGTAAATTCAAAGTCTGTCAGATATGCACTGTAAGAAGATAATAAATGCTATTTAAAATTTTGAACCATGCATATTGAAATTACAGTCGCCAAAGATTATAAATGCCATAAAATGTAGGCATTGTCCGTAAAAGTCACTGTAAATCATCTACTATCAGGGCAAGTAATGGAAAATTAAATAGGAGGAAGTAAGAAATTTAGCCTTCATAAAGACTGCTGTGAAATTATGTATAATACAGAAGTCATTCTTTTAACTTAAATTAATTTCTGATGGTATTTTAATGTAGCATGAAGTGCAGTTCTGTATCGACTCACCAGCTAAATACTCTAGTTCAGCGATTCTCAATCTGTGGTATGCAAGAGAAAAATAGGTAGTACGCAAAGAAACAAAGTATTTTTAGATATTAAATTAAAAAATCTCATGAAGAAAAGGAATAATTGATAGAAGTTTCCTGTGTGATCGAACTCTTAACTGAAGATTTCAAGAATAACACACTTGTTAACTTTTGACTGAACCCCAAAAAAGAAAGCTACGTTTCAAATAAAGCTATTAAATTTTTATTGCTTTTTTTTCACAACCTATTTGTGTGTGAACAAGTATTTTCTTCCACGTTTTATTTGAAAAAGAAATACAGAACAAAATTAAAATTGGATCCTAATTTAAAGTTAAGTGAAATAAGAGTAGACATAAAGAAAGGCCCAAATTTCACACTAAATTTTAGAATTAAAGCATTATAACTTAAATTTTGATAATTAAAAAGGTAACCAATTTTTAATCTAATACTTTTTTATGTGTGCACATTTAATACAAATAGCCAATAGGTTATGAAAATGGAAATATATGTGTATTATATTTCTATTGAGAAATTGAAGAATAATCATTGTAAAATGTAGTGGAGGTATGAAAGTTTTTCAATTTTTGTTTAGTTGGTACACATTAGTCAAAATGTTGAGAACCGCTGCTCTAATTAATCATGCAAGTGAAATGAGCTGAATTTAAAAATGATGATATGAGTTTAACTTAAAGAGTCTAACAGAAAGTTGCAATCTAACAAAGATGTAATAAATTGAAATCATATATTATTGAGTAATGAACGTTTTCTTGGAAATGAAGCAGAATTTAAAACCAGCAGTGCTTGCAAAAAGGAAATGGAATAAAGTTTATACTTTTTATAAAAATAAAATAGCTTTCCCTATTTTAAAATTCTAAAAACCCAGTTATTTGGAAAATTAAAGCAGTGTTAAGCACTGAGGTTATTCTGAAAGATCAAATTTTGTCAAATACTACAAGCATTTTTGAACCCAAAAAGAAATTACATATTACCATTTTTATTGTAGCTTTGGACCTCAAAGGAGGTTAGACATGAAGAGGGTTCATAAAAATCAAATGGAATTAAATATGAGCTGAGATGTTCCTTTAAGTAAAGCAACTTTCAAGGATTAGGATTCAAAATCTAACGGTTTTTCAGAAATTGAAGGGAAATTAAACATTGACATCATTTCTGAATATCCAGTGGAGTTGAATATTTAAGGTGATATGGAATTGAAATGGAATTCAACATGAAAATTGTGTCCATAAGAAAACAGGTTTCCAAAATCACGATCCAAAGGCTCAAAATATTTTCCGAGAATAAAGCAATGTTGGGTGCTGAGGGCTTCCCTGAGGATAGGATGAAATTGTTTGCTTTTGATGTTGCAAAATGCAGAGGGCAACTGAATTTGAAAGTTTTCTTCAGTCAGTCAGATTTGATTAGCTGCAAAAGAATTTTGTAGCAAATTAATGGACATTGATGGTTCTGATAATGTTGTAACGAAGTGTTCAGACTAAAGCTTGTTCCTTCTGAGAAATAGTGTTACTTAGAAATTTTCAGCAGACTATTACATTATCAGTCTTTAATAATTAAATTTTCAAAATTATTTCTCTTAGAACCACATATGTGTAAGGTATATACACTGGCCATCAAAATTAAGGAATAATGAGAAAAAATATGCTCAGTATGTTAACAGGTGTACTGCCATGCACATTTTACGTCATTTTCCTATGGTGCTAAAATGAATTTTATGTTATGCGAAGTATATTGTATTGAAATATGATCTCTAGAAGTTGAGTTATATAATTGTGTTTCATACATTTTTCATGGTGGAGCTCACCAGTGGCCCCCGGGGCACTGTAGACCATTTTTGCAATTTATTGTTTAAATTTTTGTGATTTCTTCAAACCATTATAGTAACAATGGTATTATTTAAAAATTTATTGATATCAATATTTACTCTAATTATGTGTTTTTACTATTGGTCACGTCGGTGGTCAACATGTTAATGTTGCATTATTTATGTTAATTAAATATAATTAAACACAAAATAGCACTTCCGCACATAGGCTAGCTCTGGAAGTATGCAAATTCAGTGATTGACAATGTGGTACGCAATGCACACATGCTGGAATTTGGGTCTTTAGTGTTGTTTAAAGTGAATGTGGTTTCTGAGAGTGATCAGTATTCAGTAGTTTATGGATCAAAGGCATCATTTATGTGAAGGTCAAAAGTGGTGAATAATTGGTAGAATTGAGAGAGGTCAAACACAAATGGAGGTCTTCCGAGATTTGAATGTCCTTCAAAGTGTCATATCAAGAGTTTGAAGCTGCTTTCTAAGCATTAGATCAGTTAATCAACAACCTGGTCAAGGGCAACCAAGAGCAACAACTGCATCAGAAAACCATTTTCTGTCGTCACTTCGAAGTTACATAGTGACTACAAGAGATTTGGTTTTGGACTTTCAGATGCCACAGGAACTTAGCTGTTCTACTGCTGCATAAAAATTTAAGAAGGTTGGACTGTGTTCGAGAAAACCAATGGTGTGTGTCCCACTCAATCCAGCTTCCGGAGGGGCCGTTTAAACTGGTGTCATCACTATGTTCAATGGAGCCAAGATGACTAAGCCCAAGTATTATTTGTTGACAAACCCAGATATAGTCTGAACAGTGATTTTAAATGTGTTTGATATGGAGAGAGGAAGGAACATGCAACTTGCCTTCTCTTGTCTGTGAAATATCCTGTTTCCATGACCACGATTTGATGATTTGGCGAGTAATCAATGATAAATGGCCACACAGTGCTTCATATCTTTCAAGGAGGTTCTGTAACCACTCGGAGATATGTAAACAAGGTACTGGAACCCTAAGACTGTTTAAAGGTGCTGTTGGTCCATAGTTTTTGACAGTGCTTGGCTTTATCGAGCACATGTAATAGTAAAATATTTGCAAACAGAAGATATTGCTCTAATGGATTGCCCACCTTACTCACCAATCTTTAACTTTAATGAGCATGTATGGGATGGCTTAAGGCACAAAAATTAAGCATGCTAAATTCCTTCCCGGACTCTCCAGGAGCTGAAAAGTGCACTTTTAGAATAGTGGCATGCAGTTCCCTAGGACTTGATCTACACTTTGGTATAGTCTATGAAATCAAGATGATGCATATCTGTTCAAGTGACCATACGCCATATTAAAGAAATATTTTCTCCACAAGAGGTTCCATCATTTTTCAGTTTCCATAAATTTGGTTTTAATTTCAATATTTTGCAAATAATCAACTGCCAAGCATAATTTATGTTAACTAATGCTTTTACATAAACTTCTATTAATAATTTTTCATTGTCTGATTCATTAGTATTAGTTACATTTTATATCTGTCATTATCCTTTAGTTTTGATGACCAGTGTATGATCTCCAACATATATTTTGAAATGATTCACTGAGCTAGAAGTGGAATAAAATTGTTGATAGTTTAGTAAAATTTCTAATTAATAAGTTTCTGCTATTAAGCAAAAAGAAATTTTTTTTTTGTTCCCTGGAACATTATTTGATATTATTACTTTTTTTTAACCTTCTTTGTTTTACTGTATGTTGTGTTTATTTACATGTTATTTTGACGTGTCATAATTAGATCTGTATGGTTCAAAATTTAACCCTCCGAGTGTTTCGGGTTTAAGCCCTAAAATTTTAAAGTTCCTGAAAATCTCATGAATAAATGCTGTTTTCTTGACTATAATTAAAAAGCAACTCTGTCACTTTGTACCTTGATTCCTTTTTTTCCAGTATGCATCCAACCCAAAATCCGATACATAAAAAGCTGGCAGAAATTTTAATGTGTAATGAATTTGAAAGCAACTTTTCTGTCCGGAATTTTCATCTATAATGCAGAGAGGGATAATGCTAAGGAAAATTATAATAATTATTTCTTGTTTCTCATTACATTATTCTTTGTGTTTGATTTGTGTGTTTTACTGTGCTGTTGGTCTTGATATAATGTCATGATATATTTGTGTGGATTTTTTATTTGAAATTGGTTCACGGTATGAAATCGTGTATTTACAGTAAATTTAACTGCACAGAATGTTTTTAAAAGGCATGCTGTAATTAATTTTTTCCCCTCTAGATGTCTTTTGGCAAGGAATCAAATAAACCTAGCAGTTTGGGCCACTAGTTGGCCCACTATCAGCTGAGCAGTAAAATTGCTCAACATTGGTGGTTCTGACCTGTGCTTGTTTCCAGTGAATGGGCTGGCTGCATGAGCGCTTTCGTGGTTTTCCCTATGTTTAATGTACAGAGATGACAACTCTCTCGATTTCCGACCATACTCCCGCCAACACGATTTTTAACATATTTCTCCTGACCTTTTTCTTTTTCTTAAAATTTCTCATGAGTTTTATGTAGCTTGGCTTAATACTTTGTTGTTCCCCCCAAATAGTGCTTGTTTTTTCTAGATGCATATAAAAAAGTAAGAAAAAATTAAAATCTTCAGGTTTCAGATTTTCAATTACATCCAAAGGAGCATTTTTTTAACTTTGTATGTGTTACCTTTATTTATTAAATATAAGGTTCTTCCATAAAATTCAGTTCAACAGCAATATCACAAAATAATTTAAAAATGAGTATATGACCATGTCTTTAGAATTTCCTGTACACAGTTCTGTGTGCTGGAGATAAGAAGGTTTTTCCCTCCTCCTTGTACAGTGTTGCCATTGCTCGCTTTTAAATTGTTGAGTTTGTTCATGAAAAATTCGTTAAAGTTTTACAAAATATGAAATAGATAATGAAACAAATTCCAAATTTGGGCTTCCAGATGCACATATTCGGATGGAAACGTTTGTTATTCAAAATTGGATGGCTCTAGGTACCTTTGTTTTACCACATTTCGAGAAATCTACATAAATTTATGCAGATTCTTCATTATTTAATTTCTTTAAATATAATACAGGGCATATAATACATTTGGTGGCAACAATTTAGAAAGTGAATCGGACATTTATAGTGAATCAACTCAAAATCAAAATATATATATATATATATATCATACCTGCCAACTTTTACGAATTTTTCGTAATTTTTACGAAAATGCGTTTGTTTTTACGATTTTACGATCGTAATCCATTTTTTACGATTTGTTTTCCTTTTTCAAGTGTTTTTAGTGATTTTTGTCGAAATTTTAGAATTTTTCGCCAGAGATTTTCGCCAATTGCATCGTGTTTTACCGCCAACTACCGACTACTTCGAATCCAGTAACCTGTGGTTTCTCCCAACTCGCCGCTTAACCAGCCAATCCAATGCGCTGAACTTGTTTCTCCCACTCTTTTCTTTGTGGGCGCCAGATTATTTTTTTCGCGATCGCTTCAGCAGCAAGGGAATTACTCAGCTCGGACTCAGCGAGCGTGGATTGTCGTATTTTGTTTTTTTTTTTTTGTTTGTAAGTGCTACGAATTTTCTTAATACGTCGTTGTTTCGAAATGAGTTCAAAAAAACCGTATTCTCAATATTTTCGTCCCTCCTACAAAGCCGAATTTCCAACAATTAAAGAATCCTTCAAAGGAAATAACTATCATTTTGCAACGTGTGCATGTGTGACTTCATAATAAGTCACGGTGGAAGAAGCGACATTGTGAAGCATGTTAAGTCTAAAAAGCATGAAGTTAATGCTTCGGCTTCGACAACGTCAAAGAAAGTGGATGATTTTTTTTTCAAATTCGGCTACGAATTCGGATGCCTATGTCATTTTGGCAGAGTGTTTGTTTACTGCATTCCTCATCGAACACAACGTGCCGCTAAGCGCTGCCGATCACGCCGGTCAACTTTTCAGACGGATGTTTCCCGACTCCAAGATTGCTCAGAAATATGCTTGTGCTCGCACGAAAACATCTTCTATTGTGAACGAAATTGCTTGCGATGCACAAAGTAAAACGATAGCTGCACTCCAGAATTCAGCATTTTCGGTGTCAATCGATGGCAGCAACGACAGCGATTGGAAGCTTTACCCCATCGTTGTCACATATTTCTGTGATGTTTCTAATGAAATGAAAACTCATCTTTTGCATCTTCCATTGTTAAATGGAGACGCTACGGGGGAAAATATTGCCTCCTTGGTAATTAATGAGTTGAAACAACTTAACATCCCAATATCAAACTGCATTTCATTTGGTGCAGATAATGCTCATGTCATGGTGGGTGACAAAATGGGTGTAGCCTCTTTCCTCAAAAAAGAACAAAATGAATTAATTGTTAATGGATGCCCATGACACTTAATTAATTTGGCAGCAGAAAAAGCTGCAGCTGCTTTACCATTAAATATTGACCAGCTTCTGATTGATGTGTTTTTCTATCTGGAAGAAAGTGTAAAAAGGAAAGAAAACCTAAAGAATTTCCAAGAACTGTGTTCTGGTGAAACGAGAAAAAATCTGTAACATCTATGCACGAGATGGTTATCCTTAGGCAGAGCGTTAGGGAGGTTTATTGAACAGTGGGATGCATTGCTAAAATATTTCCACGAAGAGACCAAAACGAAAGCACAGATCCCATCAAATATGTAGGCATATAAGATTCCGAAAACCAACTTTGCTTCTAATCAAAACGCTTTAAAAGGGAAAAGCCAACACACAGAATCAAACCCTTTAAAAAGAAAATGCTTAGAAGACTCCTCAAAGGTCAACTTTATTAAAGAAGTTGAAGGGAAGAAGAAACAGTCTTCTATTAGCCGGGAGGAAAGGATTTTCTATCTTCTTTCTTCGGATTTGAACAAAGTATATTGTAGTTTTGTGTTAAGTACTATTAAGATTTTTGAAAGTGTAAATACCCATCTACAATCAGCTTCGCCAAAATCTCCCCTGCTTATCCAAATTCTTAATGATCTTTTGAAAGAACTTTATCCTAAGTTTGTAAAACCGTCCGTTGTGAAAAACAGTGTGTTGATTCGTGTTGCCTATAATAGTTTGGCAAATCAAAAGGATGACAATGATCTTATAATTGGAAATCAAACCAGGGAACTTGTAAATTCTTTGAAAGATCATGAGAAAAAAGAATTTTTTCAATGTGTTAGAAAGTACTTTTCCTCAGCCTGTGATTACATTGTAAGGAAGTTTCCTTTGCAAAATGAAGTTCTTTTAAATGCTGAAGTGGCAAATTTGAAACAAATTGAAAATTCATCTTTTCAAAAGATTCGTTTTTTTATTGATAAATTTCCATTTTTTTAGCAATTAAAGAAAATGAATGCCATAATGATGCTTTAGATGAACTACAGAACCAATTTTCTGCTGCACAGTTTGAAGACTTTGCCAGTTCTGGAGAAGATAGACTTTATGTCCTCGTTGGTACCTTAAAAAGAATAAAAAGAACTGATGGAACACCAAAATATGATAGACTAGCAAGAGTTTCATGTGCTATTCTCGTAATTCCACACAGTAATGCTGAGTGCGAGAAAGTCTTCAGTGTTGTGAAGAAAAACAAAACTATGTTTCGTTCTTCAATTTCACCCAAAACTCTAGAAAACATTTTAATTGCTAATTGTTATGAGGAAACTAATTGTTATGACAGGAAATTTTCCAAAGAATTTTTGGCTAAAGTCAAAACTTGCACTCTAAATTCATTGCAATAATTTTTTGTGTAACATTAAGTTCTTGTTTTATGTTTCTTAATAAATTTTTTAGTTACTACTTAATTGAGATTTACTAATGTAAGTACAATTTTCTTTTTTCTATATGTATAAATTGTTATTTTTTAAATTTTTTAATATCAAAGCATGATATTAATTCTTCGTGTTCTTCTGAATTTTGGAAAAATCTTCTGAATTTTGGGGAGAAATCTTCTGAATTTTTATCTTTAGAGGTTGGCAGGTATGATATATATATATTGCATCAGGGACAAAGCCCCTTTGGACTGAAAGAAAGAAAAGAAAACCTAAGTCTTTTCATTAATGAGGTGTGGCCTGTTTCTGCTATGTGTATGAGAGTCCAAAAATTTCAAGTTCCTGTTCTCTAATGAGAATTAAGTGCCGCTGCGGGTCATCTGGCATATATTAACTACTGAAGGCAAAGCAAGATCAAGGTTGTTTATTTCGTTTATCTCAGCAATGAGCAGTGTAAGTTTCACATGCTTCCTTGAAACAGTTTAAGAAACAGCGATCTTTTGCCTTAGTTATGTCTGTGAAAAAGGTAAAATACTCATGTACTTTTCAAAAATCATACACAGATCACTTTCCTTCTATTATTTTGTCAAGTAAATGTAATATTGCGATGTGTATCATTTGTCATTGCGATTTTTCGATTTCACATGGTGGAAGGACCGATGTTCTTAAACATGTGCATACACAAGTACAACATGTGTTATACTGGAAAGACAAGTTTTTCTGTTGAAACGAAGGACTAAAAAGTTATTAATGCAGTATGCCTGATCTCTGCATCTTCATTGAAGCACAATCTGCCTTTGAGTGCTTCAGATCATGCTGCAGCTTTTTCAGAACATTCCTGGCTGTAAAATCACTAAACAATACTCAAGTACAAGGACAAAAACTGTTTAAAGTTAAAAACTATAAAAAGTTTTTAAATGTTTTTATTTTGGATATTAATAAGTTACTATTTAAAATTAATTCATTATTAAAAAATATATTTTGCTTTCTGCATATTTTTATTATTTAAAAAATCTTTTTGTTGAAAAATTATCCTGAGTTCTTAAAAAAAGACTCCTGATTTTGGAATGTCGTAGGTTGGCAAGTATGAATGTATATACGGGCCAGTTGTATTAGAAAGTCCTTCACAAAGGCATCCCTTCCCTTAGGCAGTAGCCCTAATGTACTTTGCCATAATAAACTAAACTTGACAACTAATTGTAACATTTTTATTTTTTGAAATAATGAAATCAGCCTGTCATAAATTTGGTTATTGTTGATGTGACCCATTGTTGAGAAGACCCAGATGAGGTCAGACCTGTCTTTCTTAACAGATGTATTAGAGGGAAGATTTTATTGAGCAAAAGATGCAATATATTTGACTCTATTTTCCTTTAAAGAGAGACTGTCTTGCACTTCATGAGCAAAAAGTCCCATTATTAAGCCTTTCCATTTATATATATATATATATATATAATAGAACTACTTTCATAAATAATAATTGCAAAATTAGAATTAG